>JAOTRI020068079.1:0-16883 GCA_028564885.2 Zoanthus sanctaehelenae
CAGGTTGACTCTACTTTAACTTTTCAACCACCATATCATCCTGTATATAATACGTGTGAGTATTGTTTTAGAGTCTTAAAGGGACATTTGAGAAAGAACACCAAATTAACGGAAGAAAGCACAGTCGTCTTTAAACATTGTGGGTATATTGATTAGAACTCATAATTCAAACTGTAGAGCTAGCTATACTATTGAACTTCAATGCGCTTAAATTGTAAACAAGGGGAAATCTAGACATTGAAAAGGTTTCTGTATTAGACTGTTCTATTTATAGATATAACGTGAGAAACTTTGTTATCGAAACAAGTAGAGAGAGTGTAAAACCGAAAATTTATAGCTGATCTTGAGTTTTTTTAATTTGTATCAACATAAACATAGATATTTTTCGGAGTTGCAAAGAACAGTTTATTTTATTTACGAATTGACATATAAATATTTTTCAGGGTTGCAAAGAATTCTCGACAGTTAAAACCAATCAAGAATTATTGCATTCAATACGAGAACAGATAAGCTCGCCTGGATTTTGCTACAAGGGAAGACTCTTCTCTTAGCAAATCTAACTGATATTGTAGAAGCGCTTTCGCGCCCAACGGTTATCTGACTGTTAAACATGATATTTAGTTCTTCCTCTCTGATTAGTTTCAATTTCAGTCTTGATGAAAAGCCATTAGCACTCAGAGTTTCACTAATTTGACTAAAAATACTTGGTTCTATCTGATTTTCGGAAGTCTTCAACCAGCTATTCAGCTCATCCTCGCTTTTATTGGAATCTCCCATCTTTCTAGGTCTCAAGTTTCGAACTAAGTTCTGAACCTGCTTGACAACGTCGTGGCGAAGTTTTCTATATTGTTCCAGAATTGCATTGAAACTTTGGAATTCGATTGGCTCTTCGACAATGAATTTGACAACTACCCGCCCCCGTTTCCAAATCCCTGACCAAGTTGACAACCTGCGCGGCCAAAGTTTCGCGAAATCTACTGTAAAGTGTTTTTCAATAAAACAATATGGTATGAACAAGTATATCCAAATATTTCTCGACTAATCCAAAAACTACATTTTATTTTAAAAGGCTTATGGGCAGATTTTAATGAACAAAGTCCAGGGCAGATGACACTGATGGTGTTCAACTCTTCTCTGAAAACTGTAAAGTTGATTATATATGCTGGTCAGTAACAAATTAATCATTCACTTTCACTCAGAAGAACGAAAGTTAATAGTTTTTATTTCTTCATTCCAGCATGGAGTAACAATTTCCTTTGAAAATTTTTTAATTCACTTTAAAACAATCAGGAATCACTAATTATTATAGAAACAAATTACGTATACCTTTTGGGGGTGGGAACTACGCTGTATTAAGCCAAGGATGTAGCGATCAAGGTAAGGTTCACCATGTGTTCGCTGTTGGTTCGTCTTCAAGCTCCACTTCCTTGTGTACCATCAAAGAATATTTCTGTTCCGACTAATAATAAATCACTATTACTTTTTAAAGACAAGATTGAAAATCTTAGAACTGTTTCTGATCAAGCCCCTTCACGAGTTTTGAAAACGGGCATTGGACACTTCATAATTATACAACACCGTCAGAGACTTAAATAGCAATTCATACTGTAGCAACAAATGCGTACAGTCAACCTTTGCAATTTTTTCTTCATCCAGTGTCTTTTTAAAACAACAAACTAGGGATTGCAACTTCCACTAATTTTTCAGCTGCGTGTACTTTATAAAGCGAATTTAAACAATGCGTAAGTTTGATAAGGAAAGTCAAAATGTGGTTCTTCAGTTGTTTGATTGTTACCATTTTAAACTTACATAAGATAAAAGCTGAACTAAAACATGAATGATTCTTACCATACAGTCATATCAAAACTCTTCCAAACAGCAGCACAGTGAACTTGTTCTTCTTGCACGTGGTTCCAGGATCCTTTGCAAAACCACATCACTTGCACAATCAAGACAGAGCCTCGTTCCTAGGTTGCTGCCATCTGTAAACTTTCCATAATTCAAAAGATTGTTTAGTAAATGACAGAAATGAAGGTCTCGAATGTTTGTTTTCTGTTTGTTGTCAGTGCATTTATTGGATTAAAAAGCTATAAAAAAAGAAAATCCCATGGCGGCTACGAGTGACATGCGACTTTAGAGGAGGAGTCCGTTGCTATAGTTTTTAGAAACTGCTGACTGGTTGTATTGCATATTGTGGGCGGGGAGCCTCCGTAGCAAACTATTCTGTTACAAAAATGCGCTTTTTTGCTCTGGCCCCAATTTTTGCGCGGCCAAAAGCCAACAGAAACGATATACGGAAGATACTAGATACTATATCTCAAAACCCCCTCCGTTCGGAAATGGCCGGCCGACCGATATTAGGAAATTTCCGACTCTTTGTCTAATTCAAAGATGGCGGCTCGTGTTTGATGATGTGGGGAGGACAACGATCAGTTTGCCGCATTGTAGTTTAATTTGAAGGAGTTTCAGGCATTTCTCAGGTAACTAAAAAGCTATTTCCCGGAATTTGGCCATTAAATTACTGGCATCAGAGTATTTTTGTTGTGGAAAAACTGGTTGCTACAATGGTGGTTTTGACCTATAGCACCATGCTATATTCCAAAACCTCCTAATTTTCGCTGACTCCAAGTGAATTGACCCAAAAAAGTGCTTTGATTTGTTTATATGTCATTTACAACTGTTTCAGAAAGCACGCGACCTTGCTGTTCAGCTTCAGTTGTTTTTTTCTGCAGCAATCAAAGCTATTTAATGGGTGGGTTCATATTACATTTTAAGTGGCTTACTCAAGACTGACTCGGCCGTGATCACCAGTGTGAACGGTATAACATGCACAGCCAAGTCTAAATTGAAATTTCAAATGGTTCCGATCACGATTACTGGGTGGTCTCTCACACAGTATATCCTAAAGTTAGACTGGAGTTCTTGATTTCTAAGCTCGACTTCATGTGAAGATGATGGCTTTTACGTTCAGATGTACTTTTCTATTCAGTTTGACAAGTAAAACAAGACAAGTAGTGTGGCATCAAACTATGTGCTATCTGCAGCTTTATTAATAACAAGTTAAGTGTAGTTTATATGGCCGGTCACCGTCCAAACAGGGCTGTCCATCAGTGCTTTGGACAAACCTTTTTGGGAGATTTTCCCTTTCTTTTCTTGCCTCTGTAACCTTTTTCTTTGGTTATATACTGACATGCATTCAATAGTTAGCACACAATTAATCGTTCCTTAAAAATATACGGCGGACCTACCGACCAATCAGAGCGTGCATTTTGCTAGCGTCATACTACAATACACTGACTGTTCTTATTTTTCAGGCTTTGTCCATGGATATTCTCACCAATAAAAAGACCACAATTTTTAGCATTTCACAGTTAAAGTCCAAATGAAACGGATTTACCTCCGTGTAAAAACGTTTTAATTTATTCCATTGTGTTCTCCTCGTTCTACTCATTGTTTCGTGTTGGAGCTATTCTTCTGCTTCTGTGAGTTCACATGTTCTTACATGGAGGTAGAGCATGGTGTAACCAAATTTACATGTTTCACTTTCAGTTTATTTCTCGGTTATGGCTAATTTGCTACACCAAAATTTCTGATTGCATCAAATAAACAATAATCAAGTGGTTAATTCACTTTATTCTGGCTGATACAAACAAACGATGTAGGTGTTTTTTAGATACAGCACGGTGTTATACGGTGCTATACGTCAAAACCCCGTAAAACACCGTAGCTTTGAAATGATGGATAATTTTTGATAACAAAATACAAGGATGCAAGTTAGTGGTCAAAATTCCAGGAATCAGCTTGTTATTTACCCGAGAAATGCCTGAAACACCTTAAAATTAAACTGCAATGCGGCAAATTAATCCGTTGTTGTCCTCCACACGTCGTCCATAGAAGCCGCCATTTTGGAATTAGCCAAAGTGTTCGGAAATTTCCGAAAATCGGTCGGCCGACCATTTCCGAACGGAAGGGGTTTTGAGATATAGCATCTTGTGTCTTCCTTGCTACACAGGCTAGCAGTTTTTAAACAATTTTTGTTTACAGCTTCGACTGATTGTGAGGAAAAGAAAGTGACTGCTCACAATCTATAGTTTCTGGTATAAATATTATCCGACTGATTGATGAGGAGAACGCTATTGGCAACTATTATCCTCACCTGAGACCTGTTGCCATTGCATTGAATTTGTGTTTTAAAACTGTTTTAATTTGTAATAAGGGAAGGGCCATTCGAGTTTTAAGCGAACCTAAAGACTCATTCACTAAAACTTTATTTTATTATTTTTTTGCACAAGCAAACAAGCAAGATATATTGGCTGCCGTAAAGATGAACTTGCATAAGAATAAGATGTTTTACCCCAGTTTAAAAAATTTGTTAAATTAATTAAACCGCTTATTGTTTAATTATTATCTACTTTCTTCTTAAAAGAAAAAACTGTAATTTTATAACGGCAAATTTTCAACCCGCGCATCTCCCTTTGGCCCGCGAAATGGCGTCTTCGTCCTTTGGCCGCTCGAATTGATAATAATTATAATTAACAAAGAGAAAGTTTGAGGAATGAGTAAGTGGAAGGAGCATAAACCGTATTTCAGAGCACTGTAGAGATGGGAAAATGATTTTCACTCTGAAATTTCTAATTATCATAACTAACACTCTAATTGACAGCTTAAATTTCAAAATTTCCTGCTATTGTAGATTCAAGAAAAGGAGATTCAAAAGAACAAAAACTAAACTTTATTTTCTCAATAAATTTACATTAACAAGGATTCTTTCGATTCTTTAAAAACTGACCAGTATACAAGTAAATTCTGAGTTTGTCTCAATGATACTGCGGACTCATTTTCATGAGGACTCACCACGAGATATGGAGACTATATATACTCACCGTTAACATTTCGACTGATATATTTTAAAATTACTCTGATGAATTTTTTAAGCAGTCAAGTCATTTAAGAAAGTTTTAGATAACTAAAAGTTGTAAATAGACACATTAAGTGCAAATCATTCATTTCTCGTAGATGAGTGTGAGTCAATATTCTTTGACTCATTTTGTAAACCTTTTACCTAAAACGAAACTTTTAACAATCTTAAAGAGAAAACGGCAAACAACTGTCTTTTGTTTTTTACAATAAAATTCATTTTAAATGAATATTCTTAAATATTTGAATTCAACTGATTGACTAAATGTTAATAAAATTTAGATTTTCTGATTCAATAATACAAACTTCAGAAAGTGAGCGAAAGGCTAAATAAACGGATAAATCAATTTGGAAACAATTAAACCGGACATATTGTGAAAGCAATATGCAAATTATAGCTTTGCGTTTGAAATTGTTTCCAAAAAATAATGTGACAGCTAAAAAGCTTTGCAGCCTAATTTGTAAATTAAATTTTTGGTGTCTTTTGTATATTCTCGCTCTAACGACAGAAGGTTGAATATTAATATTTGTTCGATTTTTTACGATGGTTATTTCTGGTCATCAACAGTTAATGCAACTCCCTTTTCTTTATTGCAACAGGAAAATTATACAAAAAATATTTTTGTGACTTAATCGTTTAGTATCAGTGCCCTACATTCATCCTAAATGTTTTAAATATTTTTGTAGATAAATAAATAAATAAATTATATCATTTCAGATAAGTTTTCTTAAACTATTGTTTATAGCAACAAACTAGAACGTCTGTTTTTCAAAACCCTGAAAATCAACTTACGGTCTGTATAAAATAATCCGAATATCAGTAATCTGTAAATAATAAAATTAAAATCTTATTTTTTTTATTTTTTTTTAAATGATGAAAACTGATAATTGGAAGAGGTTTTGTTTTAGAACGGAAAGTTAACGCTAGGGTTGATTTTGATAGGAACAATGTGAAGTTAAAAAACAAGTTCAAAATGGCAAAAGAAAATAACAATAAAATAACCACTAAAAACTCCTAAAATGTATATATTTTGCAATGTGTTTAACTGAAAAAAAACCTAAATAGATAATAGTTACGAACATTATATTCAAGGCAGAGTTTTACATGCGAATGAGACGTAGCAAAGGACAGCAAAAAGCTATCACAGCAAACACCGCCCAACCAATCAAACCGACCATGAACAAGCTATCTGTGATATCGCTGAAAACGTTGGCTTTCTCGGATTCCAGTTGAAAGAATTTGTACTTGAACAGCGCCAGGGAAGGTGTTAGCATTATAAGCGCATAGTAAGTACCAGCGAAGAGGGAAACACACGAACGAATCTGCCAACAACTCATGTCTTCGATCTTGGTCCAACGGTAGAAGGTTGTGATGCCTTTATACAAACTGACAATTAACATAGCTAGGAGACTCACTACCAATACGCCCAGAACCTTCATGAACCGATAATCTAACTCATCTTTCTGATTACAGGACGGATCTTGTGCACAAGACCAGCAGATAAGGCCTTGAGCGCCGCTTCGCTGAGCGTAGAGATCCACGGCAATACACGCCATCGGGATGTCTTGTAGCATACTGCATGCGAAACCAAACAGAAACTTAATGCGAACGTACTTCTCTCGCTTCTCAATCAAATACTGGGGATTCAATGCGGTCTTGATTATGATCCAAACGTATGCTATTATATAGGCTGTAATCAGAAGCAACGCAACTGACAAAAAAAACAAACAAGCGTCGATCACTCTTCCAAATATCTTGATTTCTTTTTCATAGTCAGTCTTAATCCATGGTCCTTTGGAACAGAATAGATAGTTTTCAGTTCCATTGAGTGATTTGTAGTCGGGACTTGTCACTAGCTTTGTGTATGTGTTATAGCTATCTAAAGCTTCAAAGAAGACGCCAACATCAGTACCCAAATTAAGGAGATACAGAAATACCACGAGAGCAAACTCTCTTAGTAAACCTCGGTTTACCGCCATCGTAGTCAAAATGCGATCACCCAACTCATGTATTCAACCAGCTGGCATCTTCACGAGATTTCGCCTGGTGCGACTGTTCTTTTTCCTCCAAATCAATAAAAAAAATCAATACTTTTTCATTATTTATGAACAAGGATGTTTAAAGTATCACACAGATTCGCTTGTTGGATTAAAACGTTCGTCAAGAACCGAGAAGTCGAGTGTTCACCATTTAACTATCGCTAACTCGGATTCAGCAAAAAAAATTTTGACAATTATCTTAACAGCAGGCTTTAGAATAAAGCAATACTATTGGCCAATTCACTTCCGTTTTTGCATATTAAGGTACGTTTAAAAAATGAATTTTTTTTCAACCTCGCTGAAAAACAGCTGGTCTCATCAAACAAAAAATACATTCTAATCATGAAGACACACGTCTTTCGAAAATCAAGTTAATAGTTACATTTTAAATAATTTATCAATAGCTATTTGGTTTTAAAACATTTGTCATTCCAATAATAAATACAATATTTTGTGAAAAAACAGTTTCAATTCAAAATATAAAAACAGATCAAGAGCGGAAGAACTGATAAACATAATTCCAAGTACGCATGTGTAATTTTAATGCTTTGCAAATGGCTAAACAGTAAAGAAGAAATACATTACAATTTCAAAAGAAGAACGGTGCGCTTTCAATTTTATCCGCAAATTTTAGACCAAACCCAATAAAACCGAGACCAATTTTAACTTACAAATCACACATTTTATAAAGCTTACAAATACCATTAGCAAAAATATTTTTTTCCTTTTCACTGTCGTTTTACGTTTTAAATATTTTTTTTGGATTTATTTTTAATCTAAAATTCGTGTTTTGACAATCGTATCTGAAAGATATATCGTAAAGTAGCAGGTATTATTTTCAGGGAGGTAGTATAGGGATGTATGAAGTAGGCCAGGAGATGGCTGGGGAGAGATGAGAAAGAGATTTTAAAACCAAACACACAATGCAGTGTGTTGAATTCCACACGGCTAAGCCTTGAAAATTTAGAAGTCGCTGATTAATAAAAAAGTTATATATAAAAAGCACTTAAGACTTTGTTATGCACTATTGTCTGGAATTTATAAGTTTTTGTTTAACCCTTTCCTGACGGCGCATGCTAATTTCGATCCCTGAGGAACGGTGCACTTTTGGCTGCCTTAATTTTTATTGACGACCTAAATCAAAAATCTGCTTTCCAACGAACCCAAACATGACCTAATTTGATTGAGCCAAAGTTGAGAAATTGCTTTCAAAGTTGGCTTTTTAACAAAATGAAAAATCTTCCATTTTGACTTTGTTGTCGTCAGCAAGGAGTCAATCAAACAAAGTATACCTTATCCAAACCCTTATTGCATGTATAAATATGCCCTATTATGAAAATTATCCCAAAGCAGAATAACTTCCATATTAGGGCACACTTTATTTATGCATGCAGCTCATCATGTATATTATATATAGGATCCAGTAAGGGTTAGTTTGTATGAACAAATTATAGCACTCATTAAATGGAAATTTTACTCAAAGGCAAAGCAATACTAGCTGTGTTCAGGAAAGTGCAACAACTTTTCTGAGCGGGAAATATCTGCAAAATGGAATTCGAGAGTATTTGAAACATTACATGTTCAAAGTCTTTCAATATATTTCTTTTTCCAAAAGACGCTAAAATAAAAAAAATTTAGTTTGGTATAATTTGTTATCCACTTGGAGTACGTAGTGCGTAGTGGCAGAGTTATTTACTGTGCGTTGGATGTAAAATATTTATATACAAGTGCGGAAATAGAAGTACATGCCAGTAATGAGTATGAAAACCTTTTCTTATCTTTAATTATCCCAAGGACAAACTATTTGTGCCACTCACCTGCCTGGCCCATCGCTGAAGGAGCACTCATCAAAGGCTGTGCTAACGGAGTTGGACGTTGAGCTCCATACGGCATAATGCGCTGACCACTAAATCCTGGCACAGACATATTTTATTAATATTTGCAATTGATGTGTGTTATTGATACCTCACTTGCTGACGTACTGGTAAACAATCTCTCTGACGTATTTGACGCCTAACGGAGGTTTCTTTCCTCGGATTTGATTAATCGCTAAAATTCGGAACACGCGATAAAGACTGAAAGTGCATAAAGTCAGTAGAAAGTTCACTACGCCACAAATTTAGGCTTCAACAACGAGCAGCCATTTTGAAACAAACGGGCATGCGCAGGGTCAGGTTTTGTCTTGCGGGCTCAGAATAGCCAAGTTTTAACGCGCATAATGTTCTGCTCAGCTTGAAATCACTTAATCCAAGCTGGGCGAATGGAACCATATCAGTCTAAAGGCACGGACACACCGTGCAACATTTCATACAACATTGTGCTAAACAATGTTTTGGAGTTGGACACACGGTAACAAAATCACACATCATCTCTCGTGATAGCGTGGCGTGCTTACCCATGCAATTTTGCAACTATCAAAACTGCATTCAACATGAACTCTTTTGAACTAGTCGGGGGACACACGTTGAAACAAATTTCTTTCTCGCAATGTTGCATGGAAGGTTGCACAGTGTGTCAGCGCCATAAAATTCCCATTAACCCTTTAAGTCCCAGTCGGTTATCAACACCCAACTTCTCATAACATAACACATCCAAAATAAAACATTTGACAATGAGAAACTGAGAGTTGATCAAACAAAGAAAACTACAGAAGATTAACAGTAAAATTCTCTCAAACTTGTTCAATAGAGTGTATAGGAACAAGTTGGGAGAGTTTCAAAATAAATCTGGGATTGATAGAGTTAAATGCATATTTACATTTACCTTATTATCAACCAACTCAATAAAGAATTTTAGAAATCCTCAACTATTTCCTCATTAGCTAAATTACCAACTATTTATTCTTATAGTCCCATTACGCAAAAAATGTGTTTCCCTCTTTTAAAATATGATGGTTGTCGACCACTGCTTTGTCATTGAAATCTAACTATTGTTTCAAAACTCCTGTATAAACCTACTCAATTATAATTTACACTTCGTGAATTTCACCTGAGATCCTTAACTTTTGTTTCTTCTAAGCTTTTAACTGAGAGTTGAACCTTGTAAAACTCATTAACAAGTGCTGGTGGATCATGTTGGAGGTTTATCTCAACTTTTGGAGCGCGGGAATTGATCCTTCAGAATAAAAATAGAGAAATATTTTAATAAAACCCAAAAGTAACACAGTCAATTATGGTTTAACTGACAAGAAAATTACTTCAGCTCTCTAGGCAGTAGATAAACCTTTTCAAAAGATTTCTAAAAATTTTTTCAAGTTGTTCCGTATTTGAGCCCTCGATAGCACGAATACCGTAAGCGGTCTTTGTGTCAATACTAATGACTTTAAGTTAGGTACTAGCACGTATGTGCTATCTATACTTGCTACTGTATAATTTTTACTTATCTTCCGCAGAAACCTGAGTTTCTTTATTAGTTATGGCATGGTGATGAGGCCTAAATAGGCACAAACAGCTGTCTATGGCAGCTAACAACTTAGTCACTATTATTGTGGTAGTTTAAAAGGGTAAAGCTTGTGGCTTCAGGTTAGTTACTAGCACGTATGTGCTATCTATACTTGAGTTCATCTTTGTATCCATAGTACCCAATACAGTAGCTTCAAGTTAGCTACTAACACGTTTGTGCTATCTATACTTGAGTTCATCTTTATAGCCATAGTGCCGAATATAGTGGCTTCAAGTTAGCTACTAGCACATTTGTGCTATCTATACTTGAGTTCATCTTTATAGCCATAGTACCCAATATAGTGGCTTCAAGTTAGGTACTAGCACGTTTGTGCTATCTATACTTGAGTTCATCTTTATAGCCATAGTACCCAATATAGTGACATCAAGTTAACTACTAGTACGTTTGTGCTATCTTTACTTGAAAAAAGAGCACCATTATACTTACTTTTCATCATTTTGGGACTGCGTGGTTTTACTTTCCTCCTAAAAGAAAATTGCCAAATGTCAACAGACAGTTTGTTATAAAATAGCTTATCAAAAGGTTTAGGAGCAAAAAATCGAAAATAACACCTTACAGCTTGAGTAATTAATTTGTGCCACAGTAACAACAACAAACAACAAGCCACAGACTTATTAAATGTTAGTAAAACGTTTTTTTACATCTAGAGAAAATTAAGTGTGAGGTAAAGCGTATTGATACGAGTGATAAGGTGCAGTTAAAAGGAGATGACTGTATAAATAGAAAACACTATCACGTGAACAGGTCAGATTTAACCTTCACCACTCCTGGGACAAGACTAAAGCTGAGTCGAAAACTCAATAAGAAGATCGGAAACCAAAATTGTAAAGTTAATCAAAAGCTTATCTGGTGATTAAATAAACAATGTCACTTTAAGGTATTTGTGTCTCTCTAAGTGCATTTATGAATGTTTATCAATGAAGGAAGATAGAAAAATGTGGCTGTTATGTGCTCATACACAGGCCCAAGAGGCATATACATATATACCTTGGCTGCCTGAAGAGCCTTTGAAACTAGAGATTGGGCGTTTTGTTCAGCTGCAGTTAAAGCTTCCATAGCTTTCCAGTTCTTTTGACGAAGATCCTAAGTTAAAAAAAACCACCAATTTTGAGTTAACCGTTACTCCTAGAATTCTTGGATATTGTTCTCAACAGAAAAATACACAATACAACTGTTAACTCATTCTTTTCACCCAATGCTTAAAATTGATTAAACTGAAGAATTTGAAACATGTGCCAAATTGATTTAAAGAAAAAAACTGGAAAAATGAAATTAAGCACAAAATGTCAAAGAAAAACGACGCTTTTAATTAGTAAGAAGAATATGATATTTGTTCACATGAAAATCTGGAAGTAAAAGATAAAAAAGAAGCCATACAAGTACAATGAGCAGAAAGCCTACATACATTAGAAGTGAACAAAAAAGAAACTAGAGAAAATAATTAATTTTTACAGCAATGACATACACATGAATAAGTATTATGAATGTTAGTTGTTACAACAGTGTAAGTAAGTCTGGTTAAAATTATTGAAGATGAAATACCAGATTAGATTTTAATATGCAGAAGTTCATATATTTGTTATTCCAAAAACAGAGTGATTCGCCCTACAAAAGAAAAACCACTTTTTAAGTACAATTGCCCGTTACGATATGTCACTTTAAAAGTTCGCATTGTGTTAATCGCTGAAATGTTTAAAATCTAAAGCCAGATAAATCCTTTTACGAGCCTAGCGGCCCGTGGGGCCGGAGCTTATCTCCGGTTTCTGTACTGAGAAGCGGATGAGAGTCTTTGACTCCCCCTGGACGGGACACTAATCAATCTCTGGTTAGCACCTAGCAGATGCTGGTACTCATGCATTTACCCACCGGAAAGAAGGTCATACAAATACTCGAATCTCGGCAAACTGCTGGGATCGAACTGGGGACCTTGTGGTTGCAAAGCAGAGACCTTTTCGACTGCCCCAATCACGTCCGCTCATGGATTTCTTAGAAAAGTTTAAAGTAAAGCCATATCTGCGTAAAAAGAATATTGGCAAAAAGAACGGAAAGTGGCATTTTGAAGTTTTGGCGTAAGGCCGTAAAAACTCGTTATATCGCCAAGCATGTCTTTTTCGATGGAGATCAGTATAAAAAAATACATTTTTGAAATTTATGCAAAACAGAAAAAAATGCCATACCAATTTTGATAAAATGTCAACAATACATTACAAAGCAAAAAAAAAGGAAACAAATCACTAGTACCCATAATAGTTTTCTAAAAAACTGATCAACTGTTATTATTAATATCGTCGGAAACAAATCCGAGAAGCCCAATAAAGAGACAAACGTTTCACCGAAAAATGATTTTAGATCAGGTTTTGAGAGGTATACCAGTACTTAATCTGAGAAAAATTTCAAGCTTTATACTGGTAATTAAAAACTTTAGTTCTTACACTGAACTTCAATCAAAATGTTTGCAAACATAATTTGTACGAATCTGGAAAAACGCTGGCAAGTATCTTTACTTACATTATTTTTGGTTTTTAGTTGCTCTAAAGAATTCTTAAGATTTGAGATTTCTTCATCTTTCCTACATAAATCTTCATCAAGTCTTCCGATAGCATCTTCTTTTTCTTTTAGTCTGAAGTACAAATAAATAGTCAGTATTATCGAGATGCTCCTCCACTTCGAACAAGGCGGTGTAATCCTCCATCACACAATAACTTCACTTTTCCTAAGCCTTCCTGCTAGCTATATATTGTCCTTCAACTCTCACCTCGCCCAAAACACACCCCTCTGTCCTTTTCACATGTCTTAGCAATTTCGTACTTCCCTGCCTTAACTTAACAGAGACGTCCTCAACCTCTCTGCTAGACCTCCCATTGTCGCACTTTGCGCTCCGTAAACTGACAAAAACACTTCAATATATATAACAAGACTGGCTGTCAACTCCAGCCTCGTGTTTCACAGTTCTTTTTGCGTGCCCGCTGACCAATCACATGACAGCCATCTTATCGTCTTAGTCTTGCAAGTACAGTATCTCAGCATTAGCAATGACATTCACATAGAACATCGATCTCTTTCTTAAAGTAACATCAAGAAAAACTTAGACAAATAAAAATTCATCGTTCAATCTACCCCTTATCGTTCAAAATGACTATGAGAAAAGCAACGATCCTTTGTTTCGGAAAGGATTCTCACTATGCCTGGGGATCCCGTTGAAGGAAAATTGATATTCATAGGTGCAGGAATGGAAACATTAATCTTTCTCAAACATCTGGTTCTATTACTTCCTCTTTATTTGTTCTGAATATCATGGAAGACCTAGTTCACTTACAGAGACTGATGTATCTCCAACGTGACAGCAGGCTCCTTTACCTTTTCAATATCATTTTGAGGCTAAAGGAAAAAGAAACGTGAGCAATTAATATGAAAAAATAGAAAAATAACTAGCGGTAAACTAGTTTGAGCTGTGTCGGTCTTTCTAAAGAAACAATTTAGTAATGAAAATGTAAATGACACCGTAAAAAAGAGAATACTTACTGACGTTTCGGACGTTAGTGCATCGTCGGAGTAAATTTTATATGAATTCAATTGTCTTACCAGGTTCTAATACCATACAATTGTAACATAGCGCTTACTTAAAGCTCTACAAGTAATTGCAAAATTTAACAACTGTATGAGGGTCTTAGATAGATTGTCTCAGAGGCTCACATTTTATCATTTTTAACATTAAGAAAAATGCCGACAATATCATAATCCTTAAAGTGGTATTTGAGGCAGACTGAGCACCGAAACTGAAAGAAATTATCTTTGCTTTATTATTAATCCTTGAAAGGTGACATGCTTCAAAAAAAGTGACTTCCCTGAACTACATACACTACAATATTCATTGCCAACAAGCTAGCAAAGGCTGGTAAAGCGGCAGCAATGTTATAGAGCTACCCGAGGATAGTATTCAGGTAGTAAACATCTCGAAACATTGACATATTATGTTCGCTTAAAAGTAAAAAAGATAAAATTTTACTTAAATCTTCAGTACTTGAAGAGATATAATGTAAGGAATTGTTAGCCAATCGGAGGTGCGCTAATAACTGCGGCCAATGGGAGTACGCTAAAGATTTATGTAGTATTAGATGGCATGGTTCCTCGGAAAACTGGAGTAGAGTGGTGGAGTTGAGTTTGCTTTCTGTGGATAGGTTTAAAGAAAATAAAAACATTCCTGGGCTAGGTAAATTGGAGCCATGTGATGTGGAGAGATCATGTTAATGTGGACAGTTCTTTACCGTAAAAAAAAAATCAAAATGTTCTTTTATCATTCATTTGTAATGTAGTCTTAGAATCTTTATCTCGCCATAAAAAATATTCTATTTTTTTTAAAAATTTTTTTACCGTAACCTATGTCATTGTGACACAAATAAGATTTCAAAAAACCTTCAAAATTTAACAAGTTTTTGTCTTACTAATTGGCACTTAGCGAAAGCTACTAGTTTCTAGTCAATACCTCAGAGTGGTTTAATACTGGTTCACTTTTTAATGCAGTCTCTTCAATCATTTTTAGATCTTCTCTTGCTTTCTACAGAAACAAATAATTATAGGTAAATTAAAACAAAAGAAATAAAACAAAACTTGACTATCTTGAAATATTTAAATAATTATTCATGAAGAAAAAGTCTCTTCTAATGTAAACCAACTGACGAGCTGCACTAGTCTGTTTCGCACAGCTTATGAAAAAAATCATAAGCTCATTAATAACCTACCATAATTATACCGGTCACACACATAATAAGACTCTCTTCAAAAGTTTATTACGAGGGTCCCAGTGATAGTTTATCAAAAACTGTTGAATTTGCAAACTTTACTTTAAACTTGAATTAATTTTGAAAAAAGAAAAAAGTGCTATTGAAGTTTTGAATACTGTTGATGATACATCTTGGAAAATTATAAATCGTATAAAAAACAACAAAAAGTTTACAAAATTGATAATAAATTGTTGTCCTTGTAATGCTTTGACCTTGAACTTTACAATGCCCATACACATTTACATTGACAATAACAAAGTGGCAAGTTTTTAAAACACATAGTTTAAAGAGCAGAGTTTTCAACAGGAAACATCCAAATAACTTCACCTAAATTTGACATAAATTTCTCAACGTAAGTTTGCTGTCTTCTTTTGTTGGCATTAGTTACTCTGATTGAGCAAATTTATACATGAAAAGTATCAGCTCAACTCCTAAAACTTCAGTACTTTAGTTAAAACTCCAAAAAAACATCAAAACATAATATCTGCTAAAAATAATCACATCTAACAAACCTCAAGCTCAGCTTCTTTTTCCACAAGCTTTTGATTCAATGTTGACTGTGTTTTCGATGAGCAAGATTCAAGCTGTGTTATTTGTTCACGAAGTTGCAATATCTTTGTCTCTTCACTTTTTAAAGAACTTTTTGACTTTTCCAATTCTGCAGACAAACTTGTATTTCTTGCTTCAGATTTTTTAAGTTCTTCGTTCATTTCCCCAAGTCGTTTAGATAGAACCACTTCAGTTTCCTATCAAAAAAAGAAAAGGGAATTTATTTAACTCAACATTTCAAAGCTGAACAATCAGTTGAAGCTTTAGATTATGTTAAAAAAAGAACATAATATAATCAATAAAAAAACTGTTTACTACAAAAAAACATCTATTTTTACAAACCGATTAATAACCAATAAAGATTAACCATTCAATTTAGGATGAAAAGTACTGTACCATTGCCTTAAATGACTTAAATGATCCAAGAGTTTGAATAATCAAGATTTTGAATAACCAAGAGTTTGAATAACCAAGAGTTTAGATAACTAAGAGATCAATTGGATGACCAACGGTTTGGATGACTAAGATTTTGGATGACCAAGAGTTTAGGTAGCAAAGAGTTAGGACATACATACAAGACTTTGGATAATCAAGAGTTTGGATAACTAAGAGTTAGGATGCCAAGAGTTTGGGTAGCCTAGAGTCTGGGTTGCATATAGTCTAGATAGCCAAGGATTTGGATGACCAAGATTTTGGATAACCAATAGTTTATAACTAATAAAAATTTGGATTACCAAGAGTTTGGATAGTTAAGAGTTTGGATAGCCAAGAGTGATGGTATGAAAGAGTTTGGATGACCACATATTTTGATAACCAAGAGATTGGATAACAAAAGCAGGAAAAGTGAAGGGGGGGGGGCTAACAACTGCTAAAAGTGGTTGCCTACTTGAGGGGTCTGAGAGCATGCTCCCCCGAAATTTTGCTTTTTTAGCTTCGCAGATGCGTTTTCCAGCATTCTGGAGGCCATTTTAGCTTAGAAATGCTTATTAGTTTTTGATAAAATTGTTACAAGAACTTTCTTTGTATGCGCAGTGCAAAATGGGTATGACGCTTGACTGATAAAACTGAAGTTCTTAAGTTGAATTAAAAACTGATCAGTAATTTTCGTAAGTGACGTTTCTGAAAAAAAAAGTG
>JAOTRI020068157.1:0-16872 GCA_028564885.2 Zoanthus sanctaehelenae
CTAACAGCACCGCCTCTAACTTTACCACAACACCAAGATCTACTAACTTTACCACACTCACAAATGTTACACCCTTTAATAAGCAAAATGACTATGGTGGCATGTCATTTGTCTGGCAAACATTCAAAAGTCAAGGAATTCCAGAGGCAGCTTGCAAATTCATCATGGACTCCTGGAGACTTGGAACCCGGAAACAGTACAGCACATATTTGCGACGATGGATTAACTTTTGTGGTCAACAACAAATTGATTAACTGCAACCACCTTTAGACCTTGCGCTTTCGTTTCTTACAAATCTTTTCACAGAGGGCCTTTCTTATAGCGCACTTAACAGTGCCAGAAGTGCTTTATTTTTGTTGATTTTGTTCAAGGATGGCACAAAGTTTGGAAGAAGTCACCCCTTGGTTATTAGACTGCTGAAAGAAATGTACCATAACAGGCCTCCTAAGCCAAGCTCCAGACCATATGGAATGTAGACACAGTGCTCTCTTATTTGAAGGGTTTGGCTCCAGTTTGGCTCCTTATCCTCTAAAGAACTTTCAATGAAACTTTCATTGAAGCAATATTACTTTTGCTTGTTACAGGCCAGAGAAGGCAAACAATTTAATTGCTTAATCTAGATAATATGACGATACTTGACAATCAGTGTATTGTTATGATATCTGGGCTTCTCAAGCAAGGTCATCAGGGGAGATCCAATCCCCTTATTGTGTTAAAGACATTCAAGCAGGATGTTAAGATTTGGGTGTTTGCCAACTTACAAGAGTATATTGAAAGAACTAAAAGCCTACGGCATTCTGAGAGATTTCTGTTAGATATATTAAGCCTCATAAGAGGATATTTAGGCATACTCTCACTCGATGGGTTTTAATCACTATGGATAAGGCTAGAATTGATATTTCAAGATTTAAGCCACACAGCACCAGAGCTGCATCTACATTTAAATCGAAACAGAATTCTGCGAGTTTGAAGGAATTTTGTCTACTGCTAGTTGGTCTTCAGCCAGAACTTTAGCTCTTTTTTATGACAAACCTGTTTTAGAACAGCCTCACTTTTCCGATGGCGTTTTGAATGTCAATTAAGACTGAGTCATCTAATAAAGGTGCTTATTTTTGCTGTTACTGGTTGTTCTGACTTCATGTGTCTGTTGCTTTGAAGTCTCATGTAAGTCTGAAGGCACTGGTAACGAGGTAGAATTAGAAAATTAAACGAGATTTATCCGTAAGTTGAAGTTTGATTTGGATTCTACCAAGTTACATCAGTGCCAAAGGCTTACATGCCCACCCACCCAGCCCGTTGTTTTGTTATTGTACATGTTTTCATTTTTCCAGCCACATTTCAGGCAGTTCTTTGAAGCCTGAGTTGACGCATGCGCTGCTATCTCACGTAAAGCCCTAGGCACTGATGTAACTCGGTAGGATCTAAATCAAACTTCAACTTACAGGTAAGTCTTGTTTAATTTTCTAATTTTACTGGAGGTCTGCATGTGTAATAGCTTACCAGAAGAGAAAAGATTGCGGAACATAAGAGTAATTACGAACCCCATTTTGTCAAAATGTCAGAGGATTTTAAAGATAACTCAATTTCTACATCCTTTTTCGATCGATTAGTAGCTTTATACTAAAACAATTAAATCGACTACGAGTTTGAATAGCCCACTGAGCTAATAGCCTCACGGGCTATTGACACGTTGTCCTTTCATCCTCGAGGTCTACTGTAATTGTTAACTAAAAGAGAAAACTAACATGCAGTAGACTGTGTTGGTATTTCTAAAGAAACAATTTAGAGATAAACAAGTAAATTATACACCGTATAAAAGAAAGAATACTTACTGACGTTTCGGATGTTAGTCCTTCGTCGGAGTAACTGATTTTACTTTTAAAAAAGATTTTATTGTTTTATTCAGACAAAATATCAATGTCCGAAACGTCAGAAAGTATTGGAACTTTCTTATATATGGTGTATGATTTACACATTTATCACTAATTGTTAACTAGACATTGTTATACACTGCAACCTTAGCATTTAACTTAATATTACTATCGTCACAATGATTCTTTCTGATTTTGAGTTTTAAAACATTATAAGTTATAATACTGTACGCCTTAAAGTTAGACACTTACATTTTTATTTTTTTAAACTAAGCATGTATGAAGTACTATACCTAACGGTCATGTCAAATGAACCACTTAATAGCTGGCTGGCATCTCGGGAGAATGTTACACATGTGACACCCTTGACATGGGCTCTTTCAAATCTCCTTAGACACTGTCCAGTTTGAAGTTTCCACACCTAACAACCAAACAAAAACTGATTAAGTAAAAGAGTAAGCACTTCCAATTGGTCGTCTCTAAATATTACTGATACATATCATTGTTAGTTTATTATTGTAATAATAATTTCCCACCACTGTCTGAAAATCCAAGTACGTGATTGGCCAAAATTGATCACATAATTTTGCAGTAAGTGTTGACGTTCTATCAACACACTGTATTTCAAAACGGTATAATCAAAATTACCTTACTGGAAAATTCAACACTTTATTTTAAATACTAGCGGTTTCTATCGAAAGTGAGGTGCTGCGATATCTGAACTGCAACTGAATGTTTTTGTACGAATAAAACGTACCAAAGAGTCGTTGTTCTTTGCCAATCCTACCGCATGGATCATTTAGTTATTTATTGCAAGTAAAAGTCCAAAATTAATGAACAAAAATAAATCAAATACGGACATATACAAAACATGAAATCAACATTAGAACAAATATATATATAATTTATTTACAAGAACAATTCAAATGTTTATAAACATGAACTCAAAATAACATGGTAATAAAAGAAACTATCATTTCTATGAATAAAAAGAATCAATGAGTCGTTGTTCATAGCCAAAGCCTACCGCATGGATCACTTTATTTCAAGTTCAAAAATAATAAACAAAAATAAATCAAAAACGGACACACACAAAACATGAAATCAGCAATAGGACGAATATACTGTATATACAATTTATTTACAAGAACAATTCAAATGTTTCAGCTTATAAACATGAACTCAACATAAAATTGCCACGTCAGGCGATTTATTACGTGTCATCGTACACCAAAGGACTCGATCTGGCATATATAGCAGAAAAATCGTCTCTGCTTTCAAGAACATGAAACCTCCTTCGATTAAAACTCGATCCATAGTCTCTGTTGCCCGCTTCGAAATACCACACAAAGTCGCACACAAGAAAGCTGAAAGACTCCTAAAAGGTCACTTTTCCCTCTAGAAATGTTGCTAAAGCGACCTTGATGAACACTTCCTTGAGTAAATTAGGTCACATTCGAAATGTTTAACTTTGTAAACTCATCTTCGCCTGACTTTAATTGTAAGAAAAAATGGATACGAGAGTATAAGCATATAAAGAGCCCAGACTTCCCTGGCCAAACGGAACACAGGAAGCCCGTTCAGAAACCCGCCGAGATTAGTGTTGCAAACAAACAAATATATCTATGTGAAAACTTAATTCAGCGAAAATTACTGTTTATCAAAATATATACTCAAGCGATTTGATTGACTTTTTCACCTATGCCTTTGAAACAATGATAAAGTGTTTCCGGTGTAAAACGTAGCACGTGTTTGTTTTTTCAAGACAATCCTTTGCCAGGCTTCTGAATACAGGATTAACATAACTGTTTTTTTTTATTCTTGAAAACAAAAGAATAAAAAAGTCCGAAGATGGATCCTCAGCTTCATTGAACAAAAAAAATGTTGATGTGTATTTAATCGAAAAACGTTACCGTCTAAAAAGACTTGTGAGAACTCTTGGGATACAAATGGCTTTCTTCAATTTTAATATATGAACTTAGTTTAGCGAGAGACTGTCGATCAATTTTGAAGGTAAAGCGTTGCGTTTTCTCTTATGTTTAGTGGTTCACTCAAAGGAAGGAATGTTCCAATCAGTTAAAATAAAAGCCTTTTTAAGACTGCTCACAACCCGATATACAAAAATTGAATCAGTATCAAAAAATTTAAACTAGTTTGAAAAATTTAAGTTAGTTAAAAAATTAGAACGTTCAGGTTTTAAAAACTGGTGGAAATTCAAACCACAACATCTACAAGTAAACAAAACCAACATTATTATTTGTGAAGCTACCTTTATTTTACCATCCTGTCCCCCCGATGCCAACATTTCACTGTCTCTACTAAATGCCAGGCACAACACAGCGTCATCCATTAACATAAAGTTCTCCTGTGCTTGGTACTTGAGATCTTTCCTAATTTTACCAGTTGTGAAGTTCCACACCTCAATAAAACCATCCATACTCCCTGTTACCAGATATTGTCCATCTGGAGAAAAGCGTGCACACTCGGGGTGTGACTTGGATCCAAACTAGAAAGTCAAGACTAGAGCAAGTTACTTTGACGAAACACAATACTAATTATAGTATGTTACAGCTAAGGCCTAGACTTTGAGAGAAATCTGACTGATAGCAATTATTTTGCAAGCATCTGGTAGCGCGTTACTAGTCTGACTTGTGTTCATGAAGAAAATGATAATATATAGGATGATTAGTAAACCATTATAAAGATTCATAAGTGGCTGTGGTCAACAAAAGAGCAGAAATTTCCAGCCCATTGACTAGCCTCGTTTTTATACAGCCGTTATAACTCTCCTTGGAGACAAGTTACTGTATATTATGGAATGGAAGGAGTTTGTATAACGAGATACAGTTTAGAAATCAATTTCTCACGATTTTTCCAAATTATCTATTTTTGGTCCTACCGACACACAAATTTTGATCATGATTAAAGGACGTGGTTTTTCTGTTGTACACACTTCATATAAGCCTCATTTGCATACTTGTATGTGTGCACGTTCCCTGATGCGGTCCCAATGTCCCTGACAGACATAATTTTATAGCGAACAGAATGGAACGAGGAGAGCATCATAGAGGAATGGAGATGAGCCCAATACGTCCTAGAGGAACTTGGTAATTATCGTGGAACTTTAGTGCCCATGAAACGATTTTTTTAAGCATTTCTATAGCTCCTAATGTTTTATTTGTAAATGAAAAATGGAATTTCTAAGAATTTTCACTAAATCAGTTTTTTTGCTGCCAAAAATCCCAAACTTCCTGTCTCTAAAGACTAGTACTAAATTTAGCTTTGATGACGCAGTCAGTGAATCTACAGCTTCTGTACTGTTGTGTGCAAAAGAATAAATCACAGAATTTCAGAAGAATCACAGATTTGTGTTCAAATCGCAGAATTTTGTAATGAGCACGTCTTTTATTACATTTTTTTGCAGCTATTATTAGCCTTGTCTAAAACTTACTCAGACTTCTTTAGCACAAAACCAATGAACGAGAACAACTCTGGTCCATTTATTAGGCTTTGCACACCCCAGCCGGTGTTCCGGTTTTACAGTGTATTGAAGCGGTTTAGTTTTGTCGTACCACCGGAACAATAATTAATTTTTTGTTCTCCATTCCCCTTTTTTTATCAGCCATAACTTCATCTCTTAGCAGGAACAACTGACTACGATATTTCCCAGGTAAACAAACGTTTTGACCACATGCAATAATTTTATGGCGACATTTCAACTCCAAAAATGCAAAGTTTGAGGCGAAACAATGTGTGTATAATTTATTATATCATTAAAACGCAAGCTTCTCAAAACCAGCCAGTAAGCGGCCGAATGAACAGTCTCTACGAGTTATTTAGCCACCTCCACAAGCATTAAATACCATTTTTTTGTTTTAAAACTGAGAAGCAGCCGTAAGTTAAAGAGACAAAGTTTCATTCTTTAAGAGGAGCATTTAGTGCAAAGACCAATAAAAAAAATACAACATTGCCATTCATTCACGGATATCTAATTGTCTAATTTTATATTTGAATCATCACTCCGACATTTTCTAAAGGTAAACAAAAAAGTTGCGTGTTTGCGCCCACGTTGCAGAAAATGTATTTTAGGAAACTGTTAATTTTTTTCAAAATTTCCAGCTCTATAACACCCCAGCTATAAGGCCTATTTCAATATAATAATTATTAGCCTTCTCCTCCATATAAATATAATTATTTCGGATCAATAAAAAATCTTCCTTTTTACTGAACTTGAAGAATTCAATTATTAATTCTTTCTTTTCTATATCATGAGAATGGCCACTTTTTTTCTTGAAGACCTACTGTAAAGTAACCTTACTGTTAAGTTATAAAATTATTTGAGCAACAATTTAATAAATGTAACAAACCTTTATTGTTCTACTGAGTTGTGTTGGGTACTTTTCCTCTTCAACATCCTTTACAGCTGCCTTCCCACGAAAAACATCGATTGTGGTTCCAGGGGGTAACATTCCCTGATACTGCTGCCATTTCAGGGCTTGGCCCAATAGTGCTTGTAGACGTGAGGGTGGCACTACAGACACTTCACCTGAAAGGGCTACAACAAACGGCACTTTGACTTCAGGTACAGTAAATTCCAACTACAGTATATCTACTATTACTACTGTAAGCTCTCCACAGATTCTGGTAACAACATACAAGTAGTAATTAAATAAAACAAATAGAAAAAACATCTTCTACAAAGTATCCCTCCTTAATGATTCACAGTTTGACATATGGAAAATACAGTATGAACAAGCTCCAAGTTTATTAATTTAGTTCATTCACCTTTCTAATGAATTCACAAAACTAAAGCAAAACTTGTTACTGCAACTGATTTGTATTTATATTTTATGGTATTTTTAATCCACCTTCAATTACTAAAATGAAAAAACAGGAAGTCAACACAAGTGAGTTGAAGCAGACGTTTCGCAAATAAATTACAGTAAGAAACCTTCAATTAATAAACGTTTTTGGTAAGAATAATGTAGTTTTATTATCTAGAGCAAACTCTGTTTTCCATTATTATGGGTTAAGTGCTTACTGTATTAAATTTCTCTTTTCTCATTCTTTGGAGTCATCAAAATGAGGCTATGAGTAGAAGAGAGAATAAATGAACTACTGGTAAAGATTCTTTGCTAGTACCGTCATCAATTAATGTGATTTTCGTTGTTACATACAATCATACATATTAAGGAATTTTTAGAAACATTTATGAACTAAAGGTTTGTTAGATTCTATAAAATTAATTATTTTTCTCTCCTTTCAATAAGATGTAATTTACCTTGTGCAATGGCAGCTCTCCTTCTCTCCTTACTTCCACCTTCTGGATAAGCCTAGATTGAGTAATTTTACAACAATTAAAAGAAACTTAACATAAAATTAATAATTACTGAATGATAAAAGTTATAATTATGCATACCTCAGAAATGTATTACTTGCATCCTTAGTAGAAAGTTACATACCAAAAGATGACTACTGTATGTTGCACATGCATGCTGGTAATGATGCAGCCACTAAATAGGGTGAGAGTGAGCCTGAATGTTAGCAGCCGTGAACAGCTGATTCGGCCTTATTGGGCCTCATCAGCATGACACAGCTACAGTAACAAACAGGATCAAATTCCCACAGCAAATCCAAATTATATTGTAGCCACATCCCACAAGTGTTACGCTTCTACGTAAATCTGAGCCTGTTTGCTAGCTATGCCATGCTGATGAAGCCCAATAAGGCCGAAACAGCTGTTCATGGCTGCTAACATTCAGGCTGACTCTTTTTTAAGGGTTTTAGTACTGGCTTAGTCCCTCTGACCCGAGAGGCCATAGTGCCCTATTTAGTGGTTGCATCATTACAAACACACATGTGCAACATACAGTCATATTTTATATTCCAGCCACATCCCACAAGTGTTACGCTTCTAAAGTACAAACCAAAAGGGTGTCTTAATATCATCAATTATTTAACACTTACAGTATTGACTAAATCAAAGGCAAACAGTATATGTTTAGTAGTTTCAAAACCACATGGCCTTTGAGGGAACACAATTAAGATACTGCTTTCCAAGGTTTAGGTCAATAAGTGTTATATTATATACTACCAATTAAAGATACTGCTTTCCAAGGTTAAGGTCAATAAGTGTTATTATTGTAACAATCAAAGATACTGCTTTCCAAGGTTAAGGTCAATAAGTGTTATGTTACTGTACATACAGTACTAACAATCAAAGATACTGCTTTCCAAGGTTAAGGTCAACAAGTGTTATGTTATATACTTAGTCTAACAATCAAAGAAGTACAAATGTCATACTGAAATACAATTCAGTTCCGATTTTCTTATTTGCCACTTCATAACAAAAAATAGGCGCTTGTAAAGCGCATGTGTCTACTGCCACACTAGCGATAGACAAAGTTTCGTGATTTAGTACTAGTAGGAGTCAACTTAGCAACTTCAAATAAGAAGATAATACTTTTATTCAACTGTTGAAAAATTAGGGGAAAACTAAAACACTTCCCAGCTACTTTAGTTAAGAATAAACTTTAAATTGGTTCAAACTTTTCTATTGAAAAAACTTTGGAAAGATTAGGCAAACGAACTATCTCGAATGGGCGTTAGATGAAGAGTGATTATAACTCAAATTACCCAATGAAAGTACTTTTTGTATCTAAGTGTTAGTAACGTGATTCTTTAATTTAGAGTGAAGTTCGAACTCAGTTTAAACATATGTATATTATCTGCATTTACTCATTTTCTTATTTTTATTGTTAAATACAAAACGCTATATTTCTTATATATTATTGTAAAGAAAGTTTAAATTTGTTACAAAGCAACGTTTTTATAACTAAAATAATCACAAACTCCGCGAGGTCATTATTAAACAACGGTTAAGACGCTTAAGTTAAGTGTCCACAGCCAAAGGAAAAAAATTGTTTCTTTTCGATTATTAAGTCAAATGTTATAATTTGAACATGAAATAACAATGAAAATAAATTTAAGAGGAATTCAGATATAATAGTATTTCTAATGCGTCTGCAATAGAAATAAACTTTTTTTAAAATGTTTTTAAAACTTATGTTACTTTAAGCGGAAACGGCCAACTAATGTCTATTTTAAGCGTCGCTTTATAACTCGTTATAAACTTTTAAAAATACTTTCTTTTACAAAGTAAATTAAAACACTATAAATATTAAATTCTTCATAAATTAAACAAATTATTCTCCTATATGTTTTCTTGTCTGCTCTTGAAAAAAGAAACGATGTTATAAGTTATGCAATAAGGAATTCCGGAAGATGAGGAACAACGGTTAACACACTTACGTAAGCCCAACAGTGAAACAGAAAAAAATATTTCTTATCGAATATTAAAAAGTCAAATGTTATAATTCGAACATGAAGTAGCAAGAGAAATTTAAGAAGAATTCAGATATAATATTATTAGTAATGCGTTGGTTATACAACTAAACTTTTATTCAACTGTTAATGTTTAAGTAATGTTACTTTAAACGGAAACGGCCAACTATTAAACGTCTATTTTAAGGTTCACATTTTACATTTATTTTTCTTATACAAAACTTTAAGAAATGCTTTCATTCACAAAGTAAAGTAAAATTTATAAATTTAAATTTTATTCATAAATGAAACCATTAATTTCTTTTAATGTTTCCTTGTCTGCTTTTGGAAAAGAAACGTTATAAGCAATGGGGAATTCTGTAAGTTGATCAACAACGGCTAAGACACCTAAGTGTGGACACTCAAAGGAAAAAAAGTGGTTTCTTCGCGAATATTAAGTCAAATGTTTATTTAATTCGAACATGAAATACCGAGAGAAATTTAAGAGGAATTCAGACATAATAATATTTCTAATACATCTGTAATAAATTTAATATATTTTTTTAAATTTATATGTAAGTTATGTCACTTAACCGGAAACAGCAAAGTTACATGCATTTTAAACTTGAGACTTCTTAATCAATTTGAAATTGTTAATATTCTAAAGTACACTGAATGTAATAGTTAATAAGAATCCAAAAGCAAGTAATTCATTCACATTATATTTAAAAATAATTGTTATGAATCAGTTTTAGTTTAAGAGTAATTGCGAAATATAAAGCAGAGTATTAATTAATATCTGATCCACAAGATCGCACTGGCATTTACAGCATAGTAGTAACGTTAGCCTTCTAGAAGTACCAAGCTCAAGCTGTAGTAAATAAAAATGTTCGTAAAACTATAAATCAAATCCTCTGTAGTTCCATGGCAATGAACAGTGGAGAGGTTGACCTTCCGTATCGTTCGGCATCATTGGGTAATCGTTATAAGACGTCCGAATGACATCTCTGGTGATTGGTCATGAAATGTTTTCGCAATCACGTGAGTTTACACTCTCACGCTTCCATAACTTTATTCTACCCGATGACATTATAGCTACGCCTTCCCAGAAGGCAGTAGCCACAAAAATGTCATATCTTTGTCTGCTAAGAGTTTTGTTGCCTGGAAACAGGCAAATTTATATATGCCCACTTGATGTCTTTTCATTCACAAAGAATTTGAGAAAAATTAGACATTTTTCGGCAATGTAACAAAGAAATTTATTTTTTTATTTACAAAATAAGCTTCAATATTATCAATTTACTTTTATTTATTTATTTATTAATTGTTAGTGATTATTAATAGGATAAGTACTTACATAGTATCAATATACGAAAAATACTACATACTGTCACCAACCTCTCTGGGATCAAAGTATGACTTTGCCAACATATTTTCAAGATGAAGATACCTTTCTGACTGCTGCTGTTTCAACATGATCATGGGATCTGTTTGTCGCAAAAGTGATCGGGCAGCACCAAGTTCTCTTAATTCAATTAGCTCCAGAACAATCTAGAACATAAAATGAAGAAATTATTTAACACCAATTAATGCCAGTCTCACCTGTAGGTGTTATACTATACACTCATTGTAAACTGCAAAATAAAAACATTTCAAACTTGATACTTATTTCAACGGTTGTTCATTGAATAATTTATTTTTAAAATATTCATATATGTATATGTTGTAGTTTATAATTTGATCCTCTGGTTTAAAGTGCCCCTATAATTACATTTTTACCTCTTGATTTTTTAGGTGTATTACATAGAATTCTATGAAAGGATGCAAACGCCATTTACCATTTGCAAATACCTGCTTTAGGTCTGGAAATGTTCAAGTTTAAAAAATGTGTAAAATATGCAAATAAGATGAGTTATGACGTCATACGTTCAACCCAATATTACATTTTGCAGTGCAGACCATTGAAACTTGGTAGGCTAATAGTTCTGCAGAAAACACACCTAGGGCTGTAAAACGTTTTGTTCCCATGGCAACTCACTCTTTTCCAGCCCCACCAACTTGATTTCAATATTTAAGTGATTTTCAGCTCAAAAAACGTTAAACAAGACCACAAACACTAGCTAGCATATTTTACATGCTTGCTGGATCATGTATATGAGGCACCATTTGCAAATATGAAAGTAGATCGCCAAACGTGACCAGAAATGCCTTTAATATTAGGGAGGTCTGGAACCCAATATGTTGCCATGGTAACACAACTGTTAAGCTCAAATTGTGGAGCACGCATATTTAAATCATACTGCAAAGAATCAAACATTTCTGATACAAATTAGCTGTAAAATCTTATTTTCATCATATTTGATCAAATTTGGTTGAGGGTATGATGCCATCAATTGGCTAATTTGCATATTCTAAACACTTAAATATCTCTGGAACAAAAAGAGATATTTAAAAATAGTAAACAACATTTTTTTTCTCATGTAGGCTACTTGTTTGTGTTTTAAAATGGCTTCAATTGAAAAGATGCAATTTTCGTCATAGGGACACTTTAAAGATTATATTCCGCTGCTTTAGGCTACTGAAAATCTGGCTTTGCACAATGATGACACAGGAACATTTTATTAATTATAGTCTGATACTACTAAACACTCGCAAGGTGAAAGCAGACTTCATATCTACACTGGATGTGCAAATTATTTTGCTGAAAGACAAAAGTAAAAGATCACGACTTATATAAAGAAGAAGAAATTTAAGCATGCCGTTTTTTTCTTTGAAAAAAGAAAATTGTTACAGTGTAGATCAATCTATCTTATTTATAACTGAACACTCTGAAATTTAAGTGTCAACTGCATGTATATGAATATGTTAAGTTATAGTTATTTCTATTGTTTACCAAGGAAGGCATACCAAAATATTATAATACAGGAAAACATTTTTCTTCATTTGTTCAGCTTTCATTTCTCAGAATCTTAAATTTTCCATAACAGTCTAAAACCTCCTTCATTAATCCTAACACCAGGCCTGACTTGCTACTCTCTGGTACCTAATAGAATGAGGGATGCTAATTCACTTTTACATTTTTGTCCAACTCCCCACCCCTTCTTTTTATTAGGAGCCCCACTTATCATTTTTATGTTCTGAAGAAATCAAACTTAGCTCCAAAAAATTAATTTTTTTTACTTGAATTAAATTTTCAAGAATTTTGAGATGTATAGTGTCCAAGTACTGAGCTAGAAAAGGCTGAAGACCGAAATTCTTGCTTTTAATGTCTAGGTGACAAATTAAACAAATATTAACCAATATATTCAAGACCTCTTAGCCGATAAAATGGTTTTTTGAAAAGCAAGTTTCTGTATTGGTATGATTACTTTGTCAAGGTTAAGATTTTCAGAACATAGCTTAATGAAAATTAACTACAACAAATCATAGAATTTCCCCAATTCATAACAATTTTTACATGATAGAAATTACTTGTCAGTTTGTTTTAACTGTTGAAACACCGACTTTCAAAACAAACCAATTTGGTACAATTAGAAAACCTGTTGCAAGTTAAAAATTTGAACAAGTTTTAAAAAATAACATTAATTTAAAACGTTAGAGTTCGCAATTGTGCCCATAGAGTAAATCCTTTTTAATATTCTATTATTGTCAATACACAAATGGAATTTTCATAAAGATTTTTATAAGTGAAAGTAGTTACTAGACATTGTCCTATTTATTTTTGCAAGTAAAATGACGCATTGGAAACAGTGTCGGTTGTATGGTTCAGTAGTGTATATTATTAAAAACTAATGCAAAAGTCTTTACAAGCTGCATATTTGGAGACTCTGTTATCCGAGTTTCCATGTCTTTGAAAAAGGGTACGGTCGTTACAATTTAGAATATAATTATTAGTTGTAATAAAGAAGAATAATATACCAAACGTACCTTTTTGTTTCACATCCACATTCGTTTCCAAAATCTTGGTGCTCGTCGTAAAACGAACTCTAACACGTGGGCAGAGACTGTGAGAAAAATTTTTTATTGATACACAAAAAAAAATTTTAACCGCTGAGTTTCTTAGTTATGGTTAATACTTTTCGAATAATTAAGTTTGGCGAGTTAAAGATGTTTCCACAAATTAATAAAATGAACTTACTTTATTCTTTAACCATCGGCACCGCAGTATTTTGATACTAAGTTTCAATTTAACAAGTAGTCATAGTTAATCATACTTGACTGAAAAGTTCTGTAGAGTTTACGTTTGACCTTCCAACTCCTCCATTAGCAAATTCTAATTGTACTTTCTCATAATTACATGATACATTATCTGAAACGACTCCCTCGCTACTTTTTTTCTCCGTTTGTACATCGTCCCAACCAGGTTCACTAGCAACTCGCGCCAAATTGCTCCCTGCCAATCAAATGTTAGGTCAGATGCCTGTTCCAAATATAGCTCTTGAAGACTCCGTGCCTACTGTAGAAAGGATATTTTCTATCAACTATTTAATTCTGTTTTTGAGGGCGGAATAGTTTACTATGGCAGTTGTACAAAATATATTTCTTGGGTTTTTTTTCTTTTGATATACATAAACCATGAATATTATAAATGACCTTAATTCCACAAAGAGCCTAAGTTCACGTTTTTGCATAGTGTGAAAAAATTTGCTTTTTAAAAGGTTAATAACCTGTAGTTGGCTAGTTGTCAACTAGGTACATTCCAACGTTCAGTGCTCAGTAATTAAAGACCATTGTGGCATTAAAACACTCATCTCGCTATTAATATGCTCGGCTGAACAAATGAGATTCCGGAATTTATTTGTATTTTTTCTGGTCTTTAACTTTGTAAAGATTTCGCGGTTTAACAACCCCCTTACAATGTAAACTTTTTTTAAATATAACTAGATTTTACTTTTTAAAAATAAGTTACGCCGGCTATTGGAATTTGTTTGATATTTTTTTTTTTTTTGCTCTATAATAAGGTAGGTATATACTGCAAACCCTATTACGAGTCCGGAGATTTTTTATCCGCCAGTTTTTTTTGCTCTATAATAAGGTAGGTATATACTGCAAACCCTATTACGAGTCCGGAGATTTTTTATCCACCAGTTTTTTTTGCTCTATAATAAGGTAGGTATATACTGCAAACCCTATTACGAGTCCGGAGATTTTTATCCGCCAGTTTTTTTTGCTGATAGAGCTAGCGTTCACACGTGTCTGCCGTATACGTTTGGTTTCTCCGCAGTGTTTCCGGAGATTTCTGTATATATTCTCTAGAGTGGACATTTCTGTATATGATTTGTCTCCAGATACGTGTGTTGGATACCCGTATACGCCTGTATCCAAATATCTTTGTATAAGATGACGTTTTAGTACCGATACAGTCTTTTCCGAGCGTGTATAGTTTTTTTATGCAGTTAGATAAAACTCATGAAAGTTAAACATTTATGTGTTTTGATCAAAGTACAAGTAACGGAAATGTAGTGTACTGCTGGCGAGATCAAGCTTCTTGTCCATGAATGACAAATTACCAGCACTTCGAAAAGAGCATGCCAACACTCTTGACAAATTCACAGTACAGTTGTTTGAAGGTTTTTAAGCCTTCTTAGGCTTTTAGCATGAGCTCAGGCATTATTAAGTGGTTTTAAACACAAACTATAAGTTAATAAATATTTGATTTAAGTCATGGCGGGCATACATGGTCACGTAATGTGCATAATATGCGAATGCCATACCTAACCTCATCTTTTATTTTTGCTGAAAATTGCGTTTTTTGACACTCTTTTTCTTATACATTCTCCTCAACTGCACAGCATTTCACTTATGTCCGTTCAAAGGTTAATAACAAATGTATTATAACATAACATTAATTTATAATAATAAAAAGATTCCTGTTGTCAATGTTTTTACAATACAACTCACAATGTGAGTTCTAAAAATATTGAGATTTGGAAATCATTGATACTTTTAATATTTGTTTTTTAAAGTAAAATTATTTAAAGGATTAATTATTGATTTTTTACAAACACAAACCTTTGCATGAAAAGTGTGCTAATCGTGTTTCAATTAATGTATCAAATAACATGGCAGCTCTTGATGTATTGAAGCAGACAATCCGACGTTTCGAGCAAAATCTTGTGAACGATGCAGATTTCCTTAATACAAGAGTTCTGGACGGCGGTGAGTGTTTTATCAGGGAATATTGTTTACAGAATACACAGGCATACTGCTTTACAGTTTACCTCCTGTTTCTAGGCCCTGCGCAACAGTTATATCGGGAGGGGAAAGGGAGGAGGAGCAGGAATGGGGGGTGGATATTGAGAGGAGGGGGCGAGAACAAATATTTTAGGGACTCCCCACGGACATGACGTCATTTATCACTACGTTCTTACTTTTAGGACAGCATAGATATTACAAAAGTATTTATGCTGCACTGAAAAATTCGATTTTATTCTCATTTATTATTGAGACTATGTTACAGGTAAATAAAAGTGGTGTGCACATGTAAACGGAATATTTGCACCCCTCCCCACTCATGCGTACAGCTATTTATCCTTCTCGGTTTGCACGCATTGCTTTCTTAGTATTGTTCTGTACAGATGACAAGGAGAAAATTACTGATTATATTCCAGTTAAACCGAGATTCTTTGGCCGAAAGTAAAAAATGCTTCAATTTCTCTTAACACAAGCTAATAGTAATACTTTAGAACCTAAAACGGCTTTAATAAACGCGACGAAACTTACTAATATTTATAATATTTGCTATTATTATTATTAATATTATTATGTTTTAACTTTATTTTTTGAGGTCATTTTCTTTTTCTCCCTCATCAATTTTTATTATTTTTAAGTTAGTTATTTTTAATTTTTTTAGTTATTTTCGTATTCTGGAATTTCCGTTGTATTATTAATTTTTGTTTTGTAATTTACGTTCTACATTATATATAAATGAAACCATTGTTAAACTATACCATACCTGATGAAGGCTAGTATGGCTAGCCGAAATATCGTGTTATAAAATTTAAAAAAGTTTAAAATCTACGTTGTATTGGCTATTATATTTCATTTATATTTCAATTTCTCATCAATTTTTTAAAGAACTGTTGATATTTATTTTGTTCCCGGATGGATTCTGTTCTCCCTTTACGTAAATCACACAAATGCATCTGGAAACGAGTCTAGCGTACTCTACTTTTTAATTTATATATTGACAGGTTATTCACAAGAAGTTCCGTTGTAGATTATATATAAAACCAAACAAAAAGCAAAATTGTTTCATTTTATTTCATGTTAAGGATGCTTAATTAATTGTATAGAAATTGATTCAGCAATAGTCAACGCTTGACACCTTTCAGTAGTTTTAAATCGAACTATTTTTTAAAATATAGCTGGAAAAAATGTCAGTTTCAAGACGATTTTACCAAGACACTGCAGATTTTACTTGAAGCTACACCATACAGCTAGTTTTTAAATGAATCAAATGCATGGATTGTTAATTTTTTGGTCTTAAAACAAAAGAAAATTAATTTAATTTCAAATTCTTTAACGTTTCAGAATCGTTTTGTCCTGCGGGATGGACGAAACACGGCCTCTCTTGCTTCAAACTTGGAAATGGAAAGAAAACTTTCAGTGCCGCAAAAGCCGATTGTGAAAGCCAGAATGCTCATTTGATAACAATACCTAATACTTGGGAAGAAGA
>JAOTRI020068238.1:0-16869 GCA_028564885.2 Zoanthus sanctaehelenae
CTGTTCTGTATTACTTGATACATTTTTGACGTTTATTTGCACTTCCTTGCCCTCTTGGTTCTTAAGAAATTTATGTTCAAATTTAATGAAAATTTCAAAAAATCTCAAAAAAGGTATTATTTTCATCTTAACGTTATTTAGTTAACTTTTCTTCCTTAAAACTTCAATTTTTCTTGCAATTTTGTGTCTATTAAGGTATCTTAGTTTGTCTACAAAATTTCAAGTCAAACGGATAAATTGCAAAGAACGTAGACGGGGGGTTATCTGATCCTCCTTCTTATGCCTTCGTGTAACTTTGACTATGCCTTCTAGGGTTAATCAGTATGTCTTTGCACCTCTTTCCGCATTGAATCTAAAATAAATTAGCAATCAAGCAATAGACTCAAATTGTGTATACTTTTTGTTATTTTTTTTTAGTATAAATGACCATTCACTTTTTATTTTTTTATGCTTGGTACAAATGTTTACGTTTAGATAATTTCATCTTCAAACAACATCTTAACGCATATTAAGATTTTAAGATTTAGCAGTTAGTATGAACTTAGTAAGAGGGTTGTTTGGAACGTTAACAACTTTAGAATAGCCGTCCACTGTTGTTCTTGAATTGCGGATATATTTTAACTATCAAAGAATGCGTATGCAGTTTAAGATTACAGATAATGTTTCCCCGATTGCTGTTTTAAAAAAAAGTTTATCACTTTATTCAATGTTCATGTTCTTAATTATTACTAATAACATAACATCAGGATGTTGGGAATTTAAATATCGTTCTTTTTGATTAAGCTGTAACATCTGTAGGAATTTTGAAGTCGTTTTTTCTACATAGTATCTGCGACTAGTACTGTCTATGTTGAAACAAACGTTATATTTAAAGTCCTATGATTTGTTCGGCATGCAAGCTGTATGTCAATCATCTTTTATCAAAATGATAACAGCTTAAAAGATCATTGTTGCTCAATTTAGATATTTTGCTAGCTTTATGCTATATTTTTATTTGAAAAAAAAATTCAAAAAAATCAAATGAATTTTTGTAATATTCATCCATAAGGTTTTCCTATTGAGAAAGGCCGCATTACATTAAAGTTAACACCAACCTGGCCAGAATCTGTTTGTGAGAGGATAAAATTCAAGCCATACACCTTCTATCGTGACAAATTAGTTCACGTGCAAGCCTCCATAATGAATCACTGGAATACCAAAGATCACGACAATATACACCAAACCAGCGTAGTGTGGGTGAAGAAGGTTAACTTCGAAGGGTTTTCACTGTGTATTTCTCGAGGTGGACCAAAGGAGCGCCCAAACCAAACATTAGCTTCTGTTGACTGGTTCGCCTACCAAGGCACACCTCCAAGGGGATTGTCAGACAGTATTGAAATACCAGGCACGGAGAATAAAACGGTCTCATGCAAAACTATAAACCTACCAAAGGTAAAAAGAAATGAATGAAGTTACATTATTTAACTTAAAAGAATCCCATTTTATCATCAGGGCACGTACATCTTTTCGACAGCGCACTGATTTCGTATAATAAAGAAACAAGAGGCTACGCTGTAGTCTGGACTTGCGCATGAGATCTTTATACAACCAATGAAATTATCAAATAATAAAATTAGATGTAATTTTTTAAACAAATAACTAGTGATACTTGTGGTTTTATAATTGATAAAGGACAAAAATGTGGTTTGAAGAGTGCAAAATCTCTTGCCATGCCTTTCTCACACTTTCAATAATTCTCACCATCCCACAAAACCGACTGCTACACTGGCTATTACCACACGAAGGTGAACGCTATGGTAAAATCAGCCCTAGTTTAGGTGGTTTCAATGGAAAAATATAACGGGTAGCTAGTCTTAGACCTATGACAACTTGAGTTTGGCAATATAGTCTGGAAGCAGGTGGTGCAGATTATTTAAAGAAGAGAAAACCTGGAGAAATTTATTTTTAGGTGCAGCAATGGACACAGAATAGGAGTGCCCTGCTATTACGTGATTGAATTGAGCACACTGGCTGTGAATTGTTTGAAAACACATTGAAGTTAAAGCGAAAGGGTAACAGGCGCTAGTTCCCGAAATAAGAAAAAGAGAAAGAATTAAAGGTTCTTTAGAAAATGCGCTCATCCCAAAAAGCCGAAAAGAACAATTGAACTACTGAATTGCTAAAGAATACTGTACACTGACCAATATGTAAATAAACCGAGTTTAATGATCATTATAAGATTGATTTGATTGAGAAATAGAATAACGGTAATGAAAATTAAGTTGTAGTTTTGATAAACTAAAGTTGCTGACTAGCACGTTTTAATAACAGTCTCTAACTTGATAAAACAGGATATCTGACCAATTTATTTATATTATATATTTAAGGGGAAGTTTCGTTTGAATGCCACAGTTTTTCTGACTGCGCAACAAAGTAGTGAGGATGTGGAACACAATGCAGTGAGTGTTTGGTCGGAGGATGTCTCTCCGCTTTCGTTTAAAGTTTGTTTTCGTAAGCTACAGGAATATCACAGATCCAAGGAGGGTATACACGTGGTAAGATATTTTAACACTGTTTATCTTAACAGGGTTGTATTTTTATTTTAAAACTAATAATTTATATGACGTTTAAAGTAACAATTTGCAAGGTTTTCTTCAAATTAAAAGCGTTTTGTCAGATAATAAAAGCACAAGAATTTGATTTAAAGTTTCTTTAACCTAAAATATTTTTTTTTCAAATACAAACTTTTCTATGATTTTATATCACGTTTCAACATATAACTACAAAACATGACCAGCAACTACATGTTTGAGTCTCTTGTTACCATGGTAACTGAGCTAGCTTCAATAAACTGCTGAAAAGCACTCTCTCCTTGAGAAAAAAATGAGCAAAAATGACTAAACTGAATGCCTTATGAATGAAATATTTTTTGCAGATGACCAGTGTGAAGGTCTTTGTTTTGTGCATGGAACTTTCATATATTTTAAATACTTGCTGAGAAAAAACTATTTAAAACAAGAGTTTATTCTTCAGTTTCTCCCTGCTACACTAAAATATAGCTGCAGAGTTAACCTGTTTTGGTTTTATTCCAAAGAACGTTTGCCCTACCGTAATATTCAGGCACAATATAATTGGCAGATTTAATATCACAGAGTAGAAGATTGTTTGCAATGAAGCATTTTTGCCGAGATACTAAAGCTGAAAGTTATATGGGGTAAAAAAAAACAAAAAAAAACTGAAGTTCAATTTCAACACTTTTTCAAGAAACAGCAGTTGAAAAAGGTTCGTGACACATCAAAACAGAAAAAAATATATATAAGTAACCTAAGATTTGAAGATAAATAAAATGAATTGCACTCAGATTTCTCAAATTTGTGAATGGACTCAAATGATGAATGTTAAAAATAACAAACTTTGTCATTTTCAACTTTTCATTAACATAAAATTATTTTGAAACAATTGTTCGTCTACAGTAAAATGAAATTTTTATTGACAAACCTGAAAAATCCAAACTGAAACCACTCATTTCTTGCTGGCATATGCAGTCTATCAGTCACATAAAACAAATCTGCCCCATCGGGTCATGGGAGACTTCGAATATTTTCCACAGAGAAAATCCAGTGCCTACAAATGAAAGTTTTTTTTTTATCTGTCTACAGCCAAACTATCATTTTGCACCAAAAGCTCTCTAGACTTTTTTGGCTTTCAATGAAACTAAAATAAATGCAAAATGCTACTGGCGTAAGGCCCCTTTTCCATGATACAGCAAGCAGCTAGTGCTGACAATTCATTTACCCTATCTAGGCTTGGGCGCGCGGGTGTGGGTTGATTCCACCCCCAGCTGGTTTTTCAGTCATAATTTCTATTTTATTAGAAATTTTTTGATATACATTTTAAAAATCTACAATAAATACTATTACCATGATAACTAAAAAAACAAAAAAAAATGAATGGCTGGTTTTGCAGTTTTAGTTTTGGGGTTTTTCAAAAACTTTTGCACACTTTTAACATTGTAATTAGGACAAAAACATCTGGATTTTCAAAACAAACTTGATTTGTTGAAGTTTATTTTATGCTATTCCATAAGATAATGTCAGACATAGAGTATTATGGGTAAATCATAAACCTTTTGAAGAAAATTTCGTTAAATTTCGTTTTTTTATTCACTATATTTCTATGCAAAGGAAAAGCAATTTAGTTTTCTGTATGCAGTTTCTTTTACTGAAATATTTAGAATGCGACCGAGATAAAGCAAGTTTTTTTGTTGTCATGGGCAATTTCCAGGCAATGTACGTCAAACAAAGAAGATCTATAACCTATATTGACTGTTTAGATTTCTTATCCGATCATTGTGCTCTAACCGTAAGCAAAAAATATAAATATTCTATGTTGTCATGGAACAGAATTTTTTTTTTGGTGTATACAATTTTTATAATTTTTTTTTCTTGTTAGGCCATCGTAACTTTAATAAAAACAACAAACAAACTGTGGAAATAAACTGATGGTGCAACAACGCATGTTGTAGTAAAAATAATATAATTGACTGATGGTTTTGTTTGTTACAACAAACATCTTCAGAAGTGAAAGTTACAATTAGTTTTAATAAATTTTATTTATTAATTTAAAATAAAACGCGCGAGAATGGTTACTAGTATATAAATAACAATTAGGTAGTTAACTGAAAAATTATGATAAACCTATTAGAAAAGAAAATAATTTCATTGTCAATGTTGACATTTATAGCATGGTTTAAGTCATGGATTAAAAGGGTTTCTTTTTTACAGTGTAGGTCAGAACTGCCCAAAGCTAAAATTTGGAAGTGACCCCACTTAAGGCGGGAGTATACATGAAAAAATGTGGGAAAAGGAGGTTTTTTTGAGGGGAGGTGGTCCTATAAAACTCATGTTTTTTTTTCTTTAAATAAAACCTGGGGGAGTGGGTATTTCCTGTAAGTGTGACGACACGTAAATGTTAGTCACGTGACAACTCGTATCGATTTTAATATTTTTTTGAGAGGCGGTTTCAGGTGAAAACCGCCAAAAAATGGCATTTTTTTGGCATTTGTGGGCAAATCTTGTGTGCCTGAGCTCATCATCATCATTTGAAGCATAATTATGCAGATAAGATTTGTTATGTTGAGTCCCACACTGTAATACAATACGTTAGGTAAGGGTAAATTAGGGAAAAATACAAAGTATTTCGAAAGGCAAAAACTTGATTTATATATTATGCCAATAGACTTTGAACTTTTCTCAGCAACATTTAAGATATGTGGTTTCCAAGAAAGATTCTCATCAAGAATAACACCTAATAAAACTACTTCGTTGGTCTGTACAATACCACAATTGTTTATCTTAAGAGATATATCATGCTTTTGCCTTTTCTGTCTGGGTTTGAAAACCACGAACTTGCATTTTTTAAAATTAATTGACAGCTTGTTAACTTGACACCATTGAGATAAAATCAGTAATTCTTCATTGATAATTTTGATAGAAAAAAATCATCCTTATGAGAAAAAAAATATTAGTGTCGTCAGCAAAAAGAATGTAATTTAAAGCCTTTGATACATTACACATATCATTAACGTAGATGAGAAAAAGCAAAGGTCCTAAAATGGATCCCTGTGGTATATCACACCTAATCTGACAAGCTGAGGAACGATAACCATTAATTTCAACAAATTGAGATCTACCATTTTAAAACTGAATATCTGGCAAACCAGTTCAAGGCTGAAACCCGAACGCCATAATACTCAAGTTTTTCAAGAAAAATCCAATGATCGATCACAATGATTTGTGTATCTTTTTAGTATTTTTTAACTCTTCAACAGCAGCACCAGACTATACCTTTCTTCTCAAGCTAACGACAGTAATGGTCGTGATTCTATAATCAAGTCATACTTTCTTCTTAGTTTCCAGTAATGTGAGATACTTGCATTTTTGAGCTCTCTCCACGGATTCCAGCTCTCGCTTAGCCAGCTAAAGCAAGTTCTCCGGTGAATGGGTTTGCAGCGAAGAGGGGGCTATGGTACTGCGGGTGAACTTCAAGATGCTGTACTGCAAGAATTACAGGGGAGCGGGTCTTGTATTTTGATAAAACATCTTGACCCTGAAGGTGTTGAGGCCCGGTCGCGAAAAAGATTTAGGAGAAGGGAGTATTCTGCCAAAGGACCTAACTTTATATGGCACGATGACGGATACGATAAAATTAAGCCTTTTGGTTTTGCCATCCATGGCGCTATTGATGGATATATATAGTCGCCGTACAATGTGGACATTCTAATAATAATCGCCAAGTATTTTACTAACTGGTTGCGCAACCTAGAGGTAGTCCCCAAGTTCATCAGAGGAGATTGTGGTTCAGAGAACGTTTATGTAGCGGGTATTCAGAGATTTCTCTAACGGAAATGCGGCGGTGATAGTTTCTTTTATGGCCGGCAAGTCAGTATCGAATCAGCTTGGTGGGTTAACTACTTTAAAGACTTACGGGACTCCGGTGTGTATAATGATAGCAAACCCGATGCATGTAGAGTGGTTCCAATTTTACTTCATGGGCATCATTCAAAAGGAGTTGAATCTTGTGGCTAAACTAGCTTTGGAATTTGCACCGGAACCCCTCTTCAAGCAACAGTGAGTTACCTCCAGGAAAACCCGACGCACTCATTCTTTTTACCCAGTGAGAAGTCATCAACAATAGACTACGCTACGGTCCTGAAGATGTTGAGGTAGGAGGGGAAAATTATACTGAACCAAGACCACCAAGGGATGTAATGAAGCTTTTTCTGAACTGGCATAAATGATTATGGAAGATAATAGTTACTCCACACCACTTAGCGTTAAGACGCTCAACTTCTTTTTGTTAATCTACTTAGAGAAATTGACTATATTTAAGCAATATAAAACAAAATGAAAAAAAACTGGAGGGAGATAATTTTCTTAATTAATGACTCCTGCATTATAACTTTAACAATTGTAAGCAGCCTTGTAGAAATAATCAAATAAATTTATGCTTAACTTTACGGAAGCATAAACTTGGAAACTTCTGAGTAAGGATTAAGTGTTTTAAAACAAATTCCCGTGTCCTTGAAATTAAATTTCTGGCTAAGTCATTTTTACTTGTTCTGTGCCAAACGTTTATTTTAAAACAACAATTTTTCACATCTGCTAAGCCACAAGTTTTTTTTCTAGTTTTCTAAATGTAATCCAGATAGGTCTCTTTTTATTTTTATTTTATCTTTCTCCAGTTACCTGTTGAAATAGCAATTAATTTAATAGTTTTCAGTGTTAGAGGGTCACAGGCTTACGTTGTAAATATGTATATAGTTTTAACATTTTATCGTAGCATCATGTTTTGTTTTAGTATTTTACAAGGCTACAAGTTTATTAGAATTTACACTGTTTACTGTTGGTTTTATTACATAAATTTTCAAATTCATCTACATAAATGTGATTGGTTGATTTACAGTCAACCTGAGAAAAGGCCTAAACATGTTCGATACTGCGAAAATAGACAGAGAAATGAGTAAAAGGAATACTAATCATAGCCGACCCACATTCTGATGCGTTATTGGTTATAAATGGAATGCTGTGTCGATGTTTGTATAGAAACAGTTTTACAAGTAATTAAATTGTAGACTTTAGTGAATGAGAAAGAATTTAAGAAAAACTCATTTTTCCCACTGTAGTCCTGTCAAAGTTGTCGACGAAGGAATGCATTTCGAAACGTCAATTTTATAAAAGTTATTTTCCAGTTCACTATATCAAGACTATATCATAGACTGCAAGCAGTCGCTTTCTTTTTCTTATAATCAGTCGAATTTAGAAGTTTGAGAGGAGAAACTGCAAGCAAAACTGGGTCTAAACTGCTGACTGGTTGTATTGTGGGAGGAGGGAGAGAAAAGAAAGAGACTGCACTGGTTTTAGTCAAATTGAAATTCCTAGGCACGCTGATGACTAGAAATTCCAAATGGCTGGTTTTAACACGTGATGAAGTCATCTGTCATTCACTCTGCGTTAGTCCATCAATTTGCTTTGAGCTGAATTTTAAAAAACTAAATTGACTCGAGCTGGTGTTTTATTTCGAAGTTATCAATACTGTATATGTATGGGGGGAAAAATTTTCCTGTATTCTCCTGAAATCTGAACAGAACCAAGCAGTTTTAGCGCTTCAGAAAGGAAATGATGTGTTCACAATACTTGCGATTGGTTTTAAAAAAACTTTTATTTTCCAAGCCTCCGTGTTTTCAAAAGCCGAGGCTTTGCGCGATCAAATCTGAAACCTACGGTGATGGTTGCAGTTTCCCTTCTTCCCTTGATCCTCAACAGTACTAAGCTCTTTCGATATGTCGTATAGTTATCATTTGTTTTTTGCAGAAGATGTTTCCGTTTTCTTTGTCTCAAGTTTTCGAAGGCTGTTGCCCAATGGGAGAGGACTCTCATATGGAACAGACGAGGATGTTCGTCGGAAATTTTGAAATTAACCCCTAAAGAAGACCATCTGGGCATGACTCAAGCTCTAGTGATCCTAAGGGAGACCAGATCTGGGAGTGGTTTCTTCGCGGAACCCTAAACGAGACCTTTGCGGCTTAACATAATGGCGCTTTGACCGGAACACCCTAAGCGAGACCAAAATCCAAAATTTACACCCCTAAACGAGACGACGAGCATCCCCGTCTGTTCCATATGGGAGTCCTCCCACCAGGGTTGTTGCTCTTTCACAATTTCGATGTGTTTTGAAGATTTATTTTCAGTGCTCAGGCCACTCATCTTTTTCGAAACTTCCTCTTTTCCTATTCATGAAATTGATCATCGGATTCTCTTTGCATTCTGGCAAACGCTGAGTATGTTTAGTTCTTCTCTCAATAGCGCCATTGTTGGAACTGCATTTCGCATACGCAATGTTGGTCCTTTACTAACGGGTTTCGAAAAGGTTTTTAGTGCTAATTGGCATAAAGTGTTTGGACTTGCTCCCCCCATAGAAATTCCCATCTATGTGTTTAAAACAACGTTTACACAAGATTCCATCCGTCATCTTGCTGCTCTGCAAACACATACATGTGTGTGAGCCCTCAATAAAATCTAAAGAGCGGTCTTCCAAGCAGAGAAAAAGTTGGTCGTTTGATAAAAAATTGTTGGGCGCTAAGAAAAAAACTTGGGCGTTTAGGTATGTCCCTTCTGGGCCATCGTGATATCAATGTTTTAACCGCCGCCCACTCTCATAAAAGAAGATTGTAAACAGAAAGAAATTCTAAAAATTAATATTGGGTTTACATATGTATATATATATGCAAGTGTCGTCTTGACATGCATCCAAAAATGGTATAGAGTAAAGAGCTTAGACGATATTCATCCTTTATGTCTTGGTTTCACTGAATTCTATTTAGGCCACTTAAAAAGAAATCCCAATTTATATCATAAAAATTTTATCCAGACTCAGTGAGAGAGAGCGCTATTTTAGGGTCAAATTTTTGTGGAATACCGAGTTAGTAACAAAGTTGGACAAAGTGAGATTTCTAGGGTGGATAGAGTCTGACACAAATGCATACAATAGGAATGTGTGTTGTCACATGCTGCCGGCCAAATACTTTTTTTAAGAAAATTATTTCGCAGCATGGAAAATATTTGTCGATTTTTTGTCATATATTTCTTAATTAAAAAAAGTTAACGCGTTGGCAAAAAATCAGTGCGCGCACTGATGAAAAACTTAAATTGGTTTTTTTAAGTGGCATTTAAAAAATGGTGAAAGGTAATATGATATATTTTAAAGGAACAGAGGAGTTCCGGAAACTGAAAATGTTTTTGAGAGTTCAATGTTGAAAAATAATTAAAAATAGATAACTGCATGGGCTTTAGCCAAAATGGGCAATGCCAGGAATATTTTAAGACATTTTTGAAAAAGACGATTTCGAAATCCTCAAAACATTTATGTTTTAAAACAAAACCAAGGCATAAAATGAACAATTTCAATTTTAAGATTCTTTGTACATTTGAGGCTGTCATATAAGTTTGTTGTTCGATGCCATTTAACGACGCTAGTTATGCAATTTACTGGCAGATCGGCAGATCGGAAGTTTGAAATAAAATGCATACTAGGTGTCTCCAATACATGAGAGCTTTAATATTTTTATGAAGACAAACTAAATCATTATCACTCATATGATAAATTGCACTCTTAAATTTTGTTTTTCTTCGGCGACGCTCACAACAGTTAAGAACAAAAGAAAATGCAATAACTGCACGTTGGAATGCTTCGAGTTTTGAGCCTGCACGAAGATATCGCTAAAATTAGAACGTGACACACCCTTTTTAGAGTTGTTAAAACTACGAGGTGTACAAGACGTCACAACCAAACCTTTCTCAGTAATTTTTTTTTGCTTCATAGAGAAATGTTTAAATATTTTCGTTCAACAAAGTTGAAGGGAAAAAAACAAAACCCTGATGACCCGAACAAAAAACTAGAGAGCGAAACAGAATTTTAATTTTTCTGAAATCTTGTCATCGGCGTTTCCGTCTTGTGGGCGTTGCGTAATGCTGATTGCAGAATGAAACTACGGTATTCTAGGTCAGCGGAAAAACGTTTTTTTGCAAGCTTTAGGCTGTAAAAGCTTTTTATTACATTTTCAACCTCAAATATTGTGATTTTACTGTTCTGATTGCTTTACTTAGTCTCAGATATCAGTTCATATACCAAATGACCATACATGGAAACTAACTGTTAAAAGTGATGCCAAGTTGAAAATAATGTCAGAATAAAATTTTGTTCAAATTGCTGTCATTCTCAAGGAACAAGGGGTTTGGAAAACTCGTGAAATTTTATAAAACAATTATTCCATTCGTATTTGTTGGATATTTACCATCTTATATAACTTATAAGCGCGAATGGAATAATTGTTAAAAAATCGCGCCACATAAGCTTAACTGCAGAATACCCCGCAATTTTCAGTAACTCGTTCTTGAGCGCAACCGTTGTTTTTTTTAAAAAATAAATGCGCGGTTTTGAATCAAGAACTATACAGTATACTATTGTTTAGGGACATTTACTCCAGCCGTAAAATGAAGGAGATTTTGCTCCGTATTCAGTATTGCATGATTAAAAAATTTCAGCTTGTAATCAGTTTGTTATCGAATTCCTTTTTTTGATACTCGTTATGCAACAAACCGTTTGTAAGAGTTCAAGTCTCCAATGATATTCAAACTGATAAACAAGAGCTGACGTTTTTACTGATTTAAACAAACTAGAAAAATATTACTGCATTGACAGATTTTGTCAATCTTCGTTTATTTTATCAACGATTACATTTGATTTCTTCGGAGCAATATCAGAATACTTTCCTCTACGGTTCTTGATTTTACTACGCGCATATTTTTAAGAACGACGAATGCGCAGGAATACATTACAGAAAATGGCCGGGTATTTTGAAGTTTAGCAATTTCTTCTGTAAATATTTTAAGTTTTTGGTCAGGTCGGTTTCAGTGTTGTTTGACTTACATACAAGGCACTATAAAAGAACGACATTTTGCCGCGCATTCGTTCTAATAAAAAAGTTTAAGATTCTTTGTAAAATGAAACATTTGTTATGGAAGTTTGTAACACAATGCCATTCAGTCTTCAGCAATTATTGACTGTAAATGTTGAAACCGTTTGCGCGGGGCGTTAAAAAACATGAGAGCAAAAATGGAATTTGCCACACAGCGTGTTTAAAATCTGACCTGGGTTTCCTGTGACGAAAAGAGTTTTACTGATTACCTATAATGAGTGTAAAGAACGTGATAATTTGAATCAATTACATTTCTAAATGTTTACTGCATGAAAGAATGTGCCGAAACATCATGAATCAGTTTGCCTCGGGGAATACAAAACATTCACACTTGCCATTACTTAATGGTATTTGAAATAGCCAAAGAAATAACATTTCCATCTCCCTCACTTAATGTCATTGTTGAAATGAAGAAAAAAATTCACTTAAAACCTCAATTTTTTTTGCAGAAACTCCAGGCAAAAGCTTAATAATTTAAATTGACACATTCTCTTATCGGTTTCCCACGACCTAATTTATTGACATTGGAAAAATATTTATTAGGTTAAAAAGACGATGACCTTTTTGTTCTTCTAACCTTTTATGTTTATTGGCCTATTCATTCGGGGGAAAATATTTTGAAAGATGTTTTGATTCTCTGTTATAGCAAAGGAGATAAATGTGGCATAACAGAATATTCTTTTTCTAAATTCTTTACAACGTTATGTACCTCATGTTGCTTTCAGAGCCAGAATGTGAATGTCTAATACGCGTGCGCAAAGCGCATACCATGAACTCCATGAACTGACAAGTTGATATATTTCCGACATGTATGTTAAGCATTCATCATTCAGATCAGTTGACCTATTACTGTTGCGTACTTTACTTAATATAAACTAACATGGCGGTAAATCCCCATTTATTCCTCGTCTTCTTACTTGGACTGAGCGGCTGCTTTGTCCAGGATGTACAAGGACAACTTCCAATTAAAAAATGGTTTAATCCATTACGTTGGAAAGAGTACTGGAGAAGATTTGACTTTCACCATACTGTTCGTAAACCTCTCGGGGTTAAAAGTGACGAGGGACAACTGAAAACAGGGTGAGTTAGTTGAAACAATTACAAGCTGCTTATTATTAACGTTCAAACTAGGGAACAGAGTTTCGAGTACTTTCTTGCTAGCCCACTTGGAGCAAAACAAATAATGAAATATTTTGTTGTGTTTATCAAGATAATTTTGGGCATTTTAAAAATGTTTATACAATAGCAAGAGGATGGGGTCATTCAGTGATTTGCATTGTCAATACTCCTTATTGTGCAAGACGGTTATTTTAAATGAGCAACTCGGTGAATGGTTATTGAGGTTATTAACCCATAATATTGAAGGTTTTATAAAATTTTTAAAATCACCAAATTCTAACTTTTTTTTATTAACAAGCATAACCAAGCACAAAGACTGAACAAGTTATTATTGATTCTGTTACAAACTTTTCCTGTTTGTCTCAAGATTTGAAGTCTTTTAGTGTCTTCTGTATACAGTATCAGAAACATCCAGTGCCGCCTTTGGAGTGAATTTTACTAATATTAACAAAAACAAAGCTTTATGGAAACAGAAGAACTGTGGTCTGTCGTTCAGTTTGGGACTGACATATTCGATAAGCCAAAATCACTCTTCAACGATATTACAATATAATTTCAGAAAATTCTGAAAATGTTTGTTTTTTCCCTTTTGGTATTCGTTTACGTTTCTAAGCAGATTATTTGAACCTTCAAAACTTAAAAACTAAGTTATTTAAGGTTTCCTACCCAATGATAGACCAACATTTCCTGAATTCTATGTTGTTGTGTTTTTGTCTCCGGTTACGGTTAATACGAGGTTATGTCAATCATACTTCACTACAACATCATTTCGCAGCAAATGGTATCATCAAAATTTATGATACTTGTATATTATTTGAAATATTTTTCAAACTAGATCATAGCATAGACATAGCTTTTTTGTAGATTATCAATTCAGTAAATTAAAGGGAAAAGCGGGTTTAAGCCTGAATCAGTTCTAAATTGATTGGAAAAAATCCTTTAAAACGCTGCGCCTGTTTTTCTTGATGCTCAGCAAGACTTTAAAATTCAGTACTCATCTTTTGAAAATTATTATTACCACAAGCGGATATAGTCAATAAGACGCCTCCTGAGAATTTCTTTGTACGATTTTTGAGATTAGTTCGTCTTCTATCCGCCTAAAGCTGTTCAAATTAATATCTTCCGGCGGCCTTTCCTCGTGTTTCTCTACGATAGTTCTCGTTAATAGGCTAACATCTTCTCAGTATGCTAACTTGTTAATTTCTGTTTTTCGAGTTTACTAAAAGATAACAGACAATGCATTGCGTTTCTATCCGCTCAATGGCACTTTTCATAAATCAGTTTTCTCAAATGAATAATATTCATTTGACTGAGAAAACTGATTTATGAAAAGTGCCATTGAGCGGATATACGAGATGGTGTGAAAACTTGCCTCGCGATATACAGCGAGAAATAGCAAAGAAGAATTTCGCCTTGTGCTTGTCAGTAAAAGTTTGACTTGCAGCTGCGGTGGTGTGTGTCTTAAGCGGTTTTCTTGCTTTTATTACTTTGTTAAATAAACATTAACGTTTCACACAACACCCGACCATGTACCAGCAGATTCTATAACGTTTTTAGTTTTTTTACTTTCGCATCGAAGAAATGACCAATAGACCGGAAAAGATTCAGTTTCAATTTTCATTTGAACCGAGAACAACGGACTAGAAATAAATATTTAACGCCTTCAGCACCATAGTAAATTCTGTCATATTGATTTAATCATAAAAATAGTTTCCAGCTCAGCTTTTTTGAAATTGGCGGTTAGCTCAGTTTGAAAAATTCTATTCCATGTGATGTAGGCTCACATGTGGTGTATAAATTCGTGTGCAGGATGTGACGCCTGCTACATTGGCGAAACGTGCCGACACCTTTCAACACGTGTGCATGTGAACGACCTCCTTACAAGGGCGGCAAAATGTGGTTGATCACGCATACATTATATTAATCAATGAACAACAGCTCCCTGACACTGTATCTTGCTTACTCCACGTGCTTATCACTTATCACAGAATATCTTTGATAGGTTCTCGCAGTTGTTTCAGCATTCTGTCACACACATCAACACAAACTGAAGTAACTTTAAACTTAGGTCAAAGAAGCTAATAACATTAATGCACCAGTCAATGTAAACCACGGCCCCCCGACCCCCGGGACATAGCGGGAGAGTAACGGGGACATAGCCGTGGAGGAACGCCTTTGTAACGCTGTATTTCCCAGGAGGACGGGGACAGTAACAATTTGTCAAATTGAGCGGGGATTTTTAGCGGGGCTGTAACTCGCCGCGACAGGGAGGGACTGGGCACAACACTCTGGAACGGCTTCAAAATAAGCTGGCGGCTGTCGCATCCGACGGTAACTTTTATATTTGAGACGCCTATTTTTACTCTGGTAAATTCCCAAAATAATTAAAGCTTTTGATAAATAAGGTGCCTGTCTACATTATGAGTTAATAAAGACAATAAACAAGCAAGCCTGGCTCGCATTCAGCAGAAACAATTGCATAAACAATTGCAAGAACGGTGATCGAAGCAAACGTCAAGTAAACTTGGAGTAGGCTCAGTTACTGGGCAGTGGTATATTTCAGCCAGTACTTCATGTAGTACTCCGTATGTGCACGTTTGATGTTGGCTTTGAGTTTGCGAAACGTTTGCGTAGAGTTTGTGCAAAGTTGTTGTAAAATATACAGAATATTATTGCTACATAATCGTTAAGTCATTGATTATTATCTTCAGAACTGATTCATGAAGTTTTTTGTGGGACTGACAAATGTGAAACGAAATCTTCTGAAGTGGAGGCAAGAGCCCCATGAACCTTCTAAAGGGTGACTACTGAGTGGCCCTTTGGTTTTGCTTTCTAGTTAGGGAACCCAATAAAGTGACAAATTGCAATGCTTTCAACAAGTCTCGTATTTACCATTAAGTGCTTCAGAATGCAGGAAAATGCGTCTCTGAGAGTATAATATTTCAAAAATTTCTGAGGGACATGACCCCGGTGATCCCTTGAGTGCAAGGACTGGGGCCTTAGGGTCGGGGATAGTAACAGTCCAGATTCCCCCGAGCGCCGGGTTAAAAGTTGAAATGTAACACTGTAGGAATGTTACATTCCCCGTTATGCCCCGGGGAGCCGTGGTTTACATTGATTGGTGATAATCACAGCGCGGTAGTTGAAGCAATGATGGCTTTCAGTTTTTGTTTAAATGAGGCCCGTATGAAAAATAAAGTGTTTTGTTTTTTTAAATTGTCGTTCTTATTTTTTCGAATAATCACCTTGGAAATTATACTAAAACAATTAGACACCTCAGGCTCTTTAAATATTGTGATAGTCACATCGATTTCGTCCCAGAGACTATTCGCCAACATTCCTGTCACGCAGTCGTTCTCATGTGTTGGTCAATTTAGTTTGACATAAAAATGCTAAATATCAGTCCTGTTATAAAACAGCAGCTAGTTGCTCTCTATACAAACTGTTCATTTGTATACTTGAGATATATCAGTGCAATGTTATTGCTTTTACTGTTGAGCCAGTGAAGCAAAGACCGGAATTTCAAGAAGCTTGCATAACTCGTGCGAAACTCCCCAGCAACAGTTTTTTTAACGTCCCACCATTATGAATTTATTGAGTTAAAAAGTATTGATTTTGTGCTATTCTCCCACCCCAATGAAAACCAAACATTTATCATTTCAACACAGTTAAAGTTCTTCATGCACACCAGCTGTTTCCCACGAAAAAAGTACATTTAATCAATGCAGTCTTCAAATTTGTATTATCATGCACTGTTGTCATTCTTAAATCAATGAAATCATGTAAGGAGAAATGAATTACTGACAAATTACCAAAGGTATAATAGATTATTTTTATCTCCATAGAACAAGGTCAAAGCTAGGATGGTGCACAATATCAAAGAATGTGGCATTGCTTGTGTCAAAAACTATTTTTGTCTCTCCTTCAACATCGCCATCCGTTCTGACATAAACGGACACTTTCTTTGTGAAACTTTAGCCAACGATAAGTATAACGAGCCCTCAAAATTTGTGGTTAGCAAAGGCTTTCACCATTACAGTATATCGGTAAGTAAGATTATTCTCTCAATACATTTCCTGGAGACCTCTGGGAAGATAACATACAACCCAGTACTTTTCTCAGTTAGCGTAACGGCCCAGTTGAGAAAAGGGCGCCCTATGATATTGTACCTATCACAACCAATACCATGCCATACCATACTAAATCATATTATATGATATCATATCTTACGTAAC
>JAOTRI020068318.1:0-16865 GCA_028564885.2 Zoanthus sanctaehelenae
ACATGGTAGAAGGGATTGGTAAAGAGAAACCTTTTGTTGCAATTTTTTCCTGGTCCATCCAAAATTTGACTGTACTATTTGAAACTTTGACGTGAAAAGCTTTGTTATAAAATATCTCCAGATTCTCAAAATACAATGACAACAAACCAGAAAAAAACAAATAAACAAGCACATGTTCCAGATTAGAACACTCTATTTCAATCATTTCTGAAATAAGTTTTTAATTTATTTCTATAAATTTATTTTTATGAATTTATTTTTCTGCATACAATTGCAAAGTCTTTATAACGGTCATAACCGGTTAGAAATTAAACATTTTAGCTGGGGCTGCCTGTGGTTTCAGGAAAAATTTCCAGTCTTCCATGTATTTAAGCACCCCTCCCCAACTCCTCTATCACCTTTTTATTTGAAACAAGACTATTAATAATACAAGCTAATACCTCTGTCCTGTTTGTAACTATAGTCTCCAACGTAATTCCCGTATCGGAACATTTTGAGTGTAGGCCACTGCCGTACTCCAAAGCGCCCGCAAGTTGCTTTCCCGTTTCCGAAGCAATCAATCTACCACAGCAACATGCAACATTTTAAATAAAATATTAAATAATTTTTTTAAATCACACAATTCCTTTATTTCTTTAAAACAAAATTTTGGTAAAGCTAATATCAATTTCTTGACTAGCTAATTATTTTAAAACTAGCCACTTCAATTACAACAAATGAAAAATCATACGACAACTATAATTGCAGCTCAGAAATACATCTATAGTCAAGTAAATAAATTTAGGACATTTTGAAGCATTTTAGGACTTTATATAGTTTAAATAATAAATGAATAATAAATAAAATTTGCTCTGGAGAGACTAATAATCAGGAGTAATGAAGAATTGAACTTTGAACATAAACGATTCATCGGGATTCGAATCACTGAGTTCTGAAGCACGTGCAAGAGCGTCATATTTCACTGGTCCAGGCTTGTACGCAGTGGCACTTGTTGCGCACCCCTTGCGTATGGTAAATATTACTTTTTGGTGCATGTATCAATATTGTTGAAACTGTTTTCGTGCCATGGTAGAAATAATGACTTTGTGACCCATCGTTGTGGTTTCGCTTGCATGTTCAGCAAATTGTAATTAGAATCACTAAGATCATTCATAATGTCATACATTTAATTTTTTTTCTAAGAATGTTGTTTTTTGGGAATAATCGGTGACAAGGAGTATAATTAAATTTTCAAAATAACTGTTGCATTCTTTCTCAGTTGGACGAGATTCGAATATTTGCGTGACCTTCTTTTCCTTCTAAGCTAACTCAGCTTTCCATCCTCCCGGGGGTAGGTAATGCGTACCAGCGTTTGCTGGGAGCTAACCTTCGATGGGTTAGTGTCCCGTCCAGGGGCGATCAAAGGTTCTCATTCGCTAAACACAACGGGATCCGGAGATAAGCGCCAGCCCTAAGGGTCACTAAGTTTGTAAAATGATTTAAATTTAACTGTTAATGTTTTAGTTTCAAACCTTGGCCAAAATGAACTTTTTCTCTCTAGCTAAGTCGTATGCTGCTGCTTCATACTCAGGTGCCAATTTACGACAGTCACTGCACCTGAAACATTTTCAAACGAATATCAGTTACAAGCACTTTAGTTTACCATTCAAACAACTTTATAACAAACAAAGCAGAGATGAGTTATTGTGCTCCAACACATAAGCTAATATGAAGAAAATACGATTTTTATCTCCCTGGCATTTCAATTCACGTTTAACGCAACTACATTATCAGGGAACACCATGATGATAACGTAGCACGTATTTAGGTCATAGGATAGAGGATCCCGCAGATAGCGTATAAGCTAGGTTCAGGCTGTCGACATGAGGATCCCGCAGATAACGTAGTGATGGGGCTATCGCTGTAAGGATCCCGCAGATATATAACGTAGTGTTGAGGCAAGAACAAGGATAAGAACAAGAACAAGAACTTTAAATCTCCTGCGCAAATAATCCCTTACAAGATGAACATATTCAGTGCTTTTTTTAAAGTTACTTTCAAGATTTGATTTAAATCGAACCGTTAACTTAAGTATATAGAAAGAACCAAATGATGTTTTAATAATTAGATCAGAACGAAGAGAGTCTCCAGTTATTCATACTAGGGTTCCACACACTAGGAAGGTCGACAACTCAAAGGCTGAAAAGATAATGCCAAAAAGTTTAGTATTGACTCATGTCTCCAGGTATAAAACATTCAAGAGACAATTGACAGCCATCTATTATATGCGGTATAACCAGGTTGGGCAGACTGTGCTTATTAGCCTTGGTCGGCAGACAGCTGTCTAGGAGAAGAACAACTCCGATCAAAACCCTCGCTGCTTTGTGTGTGCTCTGAGAAGGGCTAAGGCCAAGGGAGCCAACCCTTACAGAAAATCAAGGAGTGGAGCTTCTTCAAGGCGGATAGATGTTGTATTTATGTGCTTATCCGACAGCCCCTGCAACCAAGCTGGTGCCTGCCAAAATGTAAAGCATTCCGAAACCGTACATGCTCTTCTAGTAAGTCCCAATCGCGGGGACAATGGGGAACTGCCACAAGATCTAAAAGATGGTAACATAATTCACCTGTTTAGGAACAAAGGCATGAAAATCTCTTGTGGCAATCACAGAGAAATTTCATTGTTAAGCTTCGCTGGGAAAATCCTCGTCCGTATTATCCTTAATAGAATAATTGAACACATTTTAGACAGCGTAGCCCCAGAAAGCCAATGTGGCTTCAGAAAAAACAGAGGGACCATGGACATGGTGTTTGCTTTTCGTCAACTGCAGGAAAAATCCATCGGGCAACATCAGGACCTGTTCATCATGTTCGTGGATCAAACTAAGGCATTTGACCCAGTGAGCAGACTTTCACTGTGGGCCATCCTGTCACAACTTTGGCTGCCCCCCAAAGTTTGTTCGTCTGATTCGAGCTTTCCACGAAGGTATGATCACCAGGGTGATAGAAAACGGTGATGTGTCTGAGTCTTTTCCAGTCAGCAACGGCGTGAAACAGGGCTGTGTCCTGGCCCTAACACCGTTTAGTCTCATCTTCTTTGTAATTCTAAGCTCAGCTCTCTCTGGATCAGATGATGGCATCCTCATCCGCTTTAGGACTGATGGCAAGTTCTTTGATCTGCGTCGGCTACAAGCCAGAACGAAAGTCAAGGAATCACTTCTCCGTGACTTCCTCTTCGCTGATAATTATGCAATTCAAGTTTTCAAGTTTTTTTTCGAAGAAGTAAACTACAATATAAGTTTTAGAAATTCCAGTGACCTGTATATAGTGAAAACTAATCAAAGGCAGGCCACTGGATTACAAATAAATCTAACATTTAATCAAATAAATAATACAAATATTAAGTCTCTCTAATTTTATATAATACAATAATGTGTAATTATAGAAAACATGGATGGAAAAATAGAAGAAGTCAGATTATTGTTAAAATATTTTATGTCTGATAATGGTTAAGGCTGGCAGTGATTTATTCAAGTATACTTTCAGCAAATTTGCAGTAATCTGTAAATAACTGTATAGCCTTTTCAATCTCTTCTTCTACTGAAGCTGCACTAACAGCGCTTGGCGGATTGCCTGTCATCTGCTACCAAAGCGTTTGGTGTTCAAATAAGCATCAAGAAGACATAAGTTCTATGTCAACCAGCCCCCAAAACCACCACACCTGCACCATATATTACAATTGACACGGCCAAACTAAGTTTTGTTGACCACTTTTGTTACCTTGGTAGCAATTTGTCTGCAGATAACAGTCTTGATAAGGAGATAACATGCAGGATATTAAAAGCCAGCAGATCTTTTGGTCGGTTGCAGAGTAGGGTGTGGAGGGCACGTGGGATCTCGTCTCAAACAAAGATTGCCGTTTATAGAGCTATTGTATTACCTTCCTTGCTATACAGATATATGAGACCTGGAAGTGCTATCAACGACATCTTAAACAGCTTGATCAGTTTCATTTTCGAAAGGGGGACCAACCAAGATGTCCTTAGACGTGCCAACTTGTCAGGAATTGAAGCAATGATCTATGATGCACAACCCAGGTGGTTTGGCCATGTTATGAGTATGCGTGACAATCGCATTCCAAAGGAAATATTGCTTCGAACTTGTGGCTAGAAAGAGACAACCAGGCGGTCAAATCAAGCGATACAAAGACATCCTCAAGCGGCCGATGTAGTATTTTCCCGTCAAACTGGGCAGAAATCGCAGATGACCAAAACAGCTGGTGCACAATGGTAAAAAGATATTCGAGGAAAATCGCTTAAAGGAACTGGACAGAAAGCGGGCTATCAGAAAAGCGAGGGAATCAGACCCAAGCCAGACTGTTAACCGCCCTGTGTGTATCTGACTTTAGGCTTAGTGTGCATAGGAGAAAAAGACAGCACTGATCGTCCTCTTCGATTTTTAAGGACTACAATGATGATGATATGCAGAAGCCTTTCCGAAGATGAGCAGAAAGAACATCCAGAGATTGCCGAAATTCCCCATTTAAACAGATTTTTTCGCGTTGGCAGTGAATTTTTAATGTTACATATTGTGAATATATACAGGACGATCATTACAATAATATAATCTATACAAATACATGCGGAGACAAAGAACTGCAGAAAGTCATGGAATCGATTCCCATGTTACATATAGCTAAGTTGAAAATATTTTTTGAAAGCTTAGATTGGAATGCTGACTCGACCTTTTGAGCTTTGTAAAAGTGAACTCATCAATAGGTTTACTTTCGTGAACAAAATAAAATTCCATTAAGCCCTATTTTGTAGATTTAAAGGCTTGAATTATAAAGTCCGTTCCTATCGAAATTGTGAGAAGTGACTAGGATACTTTGCTGTTTGTTGAGCTGTTTTGCGAGACTGTTTGGTGTCTTTGAATGGGAATTTTTTGCTATATCTTATTTTGTTGATTTGTGAGCTGTTTCATTATGTTGGAAGGACGACAACAACACCTGGCAAATGGAAGGTTGCGGAGGAGTGAACGGATGAACAGCAATTTATTGTAGTGTAAAAAGATGGCACAAAAACTGGTGAAGATCGAAAATGGGAGAAAGATGGGTTACATGCAAGTGATGCAAGCCCAGTGGATAGAGAAAGGATAATGTAATTTTGATTTGACTAAACAGAATCTATACGGGATTAGGCCGCTAGACTCGAGAAATTTCTTGGTAGTGTTTTGGATATAGTGCGTGCAGGCATTCGAAGAAGCGAGTTAGTAAAAAGTGGTCTGAGTTTATCACTGCTGAGATCTGAAATTGTGAACCGCGACGAGAAGAGTTTGAAAATTTGTATATACAAGATCAGTTTGAAGAAATGATTAGCATCTTGTCGTTGTTACTTCCGTTAATGAACACGCATGAGGGTGAATATTCCAACCGGAACATTGATAAGCTCATAAAACAAAAGCCAACTATAAACAAACTAACATAGGCGGTAGGTAAATGAGTACTAGCTTCTGCTGGGAGCTAACCTGCTAAACTGCGATGGATTAGTATCCCGTCCAAGGGGAGTCAAAGACTGTCATCCGCTTAACACTACAGTAACTGGAGATAAGCGCCGTCTCCATGGGCCACTAAGCTCGAAAGGATTTAACTTTGGTTGAAGAAAAAGGCAAGAGGAGGCCAAAGAAATAAACCTTACGTTTATAGAGGATCCTGGCCGTGTATATGCGACCATTACAAAGATTATCGCGGAAGACCCAGATAAGGCCCGACCAAAGTACAAGAGGGACTGTAAAGACCAGGATAGAGTAGATAAGGGTGTGTTCAGTGACATTACTGAGGCTGAGGGGTTTTGGAGAGCTTTATGGGAAGAGAGTGGGTCTGGAGACGTGAACGCTGAGTGGCTTGAGAAAGTAGAAATTGCATTTAGTGAACATGTTTCCTGTCCATCGAAAGAGGCCTGGGACCTAATGAATGCAAAAACTGTTAAGGTAATATTAAAAAAGAAGAATTGAAGCGCACAAGGTCCGGATAGGGTAGTAAATTATTGGTGGAAACACGCATGATCACTACACGAAGGCATGGTATCTGCATTTAAAGCAGTTGCATATAGCTCAGTAATGTACCAAGAATGGTTCATAGAGGGAAAGTACAGTTTGTCACCAAAACTAGGCAATTTTACAAGTGAAAATCAGCGTCCTATCACGTGCCTCATCACATTGTACAATTGTGTCTTGGGTCCTATGGATGAACACGTGAACAAGTATGAGCTTATGGAAAAGAGCCAGAGAGGAGCAAAAGCGAAATGTAGTGGCACAACTGATAATCTCATGATAGATCGTGGAGGCACTTTGTACTGTCATCGAAACAAGTGCAACCTTAGTGTCGCATGGATAGATGTCCGCAGAGCATATGATTGTGTTGACCACGATTGGTTGAAGAAGATCATGTGGCTTCACAAGTTTCCGAAATGGATCTGTGAGGTTGTCGGCAAGCTGTGCGATGGCTGGAACTCAAAGATTACGACACACACCGTGAAGGAAAACAAAGTGTCATCATCCATACGGTTCAACAGAGGCCTCCCACAGGGAGATTCGCAGTGTTCGCTCCTGTTTACTCTATGTATTAACTCTTTTGGATGGAAGTTAAGCTCCGTTGAAGGGTATAAGCTATCAAAACCTATTGCGTCCAAGGTCACCATTCTCCTCTACGTCGATGACTTTAAGGTGTTCGCGGCGTCTGAAGGAAAGCTGAACAGGATACTGAAGATAATGAAAACAGCGATGGAAAACTTCCGTGGCACCCAAAAAAGTGCAATATCTTGCGTGCACGGCGCGGAGTTGTGTCTGACACCTCTAATGGCTTCACTGATAGTCAGGCTACCATCCACTGTTTGAAATAAGATGCGCAGTATCGTTTCCTTGGCACACCGGAGCGCCTACTACAGGAGGAGAAACTAGCCTTATACATTGCAGCTAGTGTTTACCTAGAGAGGTTATCAGTCATTTGGTCTAGCCCCCTCTCGGATAAGAACAAAGTCACAGCTACTAACCAGCTTGCATTGCCGGTGTTGTCATAACTCGTGTAGTTGCAGCAATGGTGTGTAACGGACCTTCGTAACATCGACAGGGAATCTCGTAAAATAATCCTGTATCTCCCTAAACATATGTGTGAGGGAAGGGGGTGGGGTGGGCTGGTGTTAAGCCAGTGGAGGCTGAAAATATAAACAGATTAAAATCAAGTCAGCTGTCAAGTTATAATGGGTTTAGTCAGCGCTTTTGAAGAACAAGCTGCTGTTAAAGGGTACAGATCATTCGTGAAAAGGGCAGAGGAATTCGCTGAAGAGTTGGGTGTATCTCTGAATCTCTCGTACCCCTACCCAAAGTTGTATGATAAGGAAGCAAGGAAGTGCCAAGGGAGAAGATCAAAGATAAGTCAAAGCAGACAATTAGAGGTCAGTACACCGAAAAAAACCTACGAGAGAGGTGACAAGGAAACCTTTTAATTTCCAGATGGGATAATGAAGATTTGAGTAGACAAGAATGTTTCGCATGAATATCGACCTGGCAACGTGCAACGACTCATACGATTGCGGGTATGATAGAGTTATATGAGCAGATGTTACCAACAAAGGTATATTCATGTCATAAGATCGATACCATCCCTGCAAATAACACCACTTGCAGGTTGTGTGGGAAAGGGACAAAAAGTAGGGCACACGTGATCGCTGGATGCTCAGCGCTGGCCCAAATTAAATACCTTGAGAGGCATAATGCGGTTATAAAAGTCTTGTACTTAGAGCTTTTACGAGATCTTAAGCTGGTTGGCGATTTCCCTCCTTGGTACTCTAATATACAACCCAAGGCATTATATGAATCTCAGGATGTGCAAGCGTTTTGGGATATTCCCGTCTATGCAGAGCATAACGAGTTGGGGGCAAACCGGATGGATGCGAGGATAGTTAACCATCGGGAGAAAACAGTGAGTACCATCGATATGGGCTACCCGTGGGTCAAGAATCGTGGCAAGAAAGATGAAAAGAAAATACTCAAACATGGACCACTTCGATGGGAGCTGCAAGCACAGTACAAGAGTTATAAAATCAACCAATACAATGTGATCATAGTTGTGTTGGGAAGTTGGAGTGTGGACATGGAAAGATCCCTCAAAATGCTCCTAGGCTCTAGGTGTAGAGAAATCTTAAGGCTAATGCAGAAATCGGTCATTTCATGTACTCGGACACTCAAGGTTGCTGCCTAATTGACGTTAAGAAGGACTCTAAGTAGTTAGCGAGAATGATAGCAACCATGCAGTTGCCAGTCTTTCTAGCAAATGCTAACACGTCGTTTCCAAATTAGTTTTGTTAGGCATACGAGCCGGTTTTTATTAATGTTATTAGGTTTTTACTATTTTGTACCTAGTATAATATAGAAAGTTATAATCCTTGAAGGAACATAAGTTACGTTATTACGTTCTATGTTCTTTAGTAATCTTAGCATCTAGAAGTACAATACTGCGATATATTAGTAATAACAATAATGATAATGATGATGTTAAAAACAAAAGTTTTACCATGTATCAAGATTGATGAAATAGATAATTATAATATTAATGTATTAATAATATTACCGCCCAACCATTATATGGTCAGCTTTTCCCGCTCACCATCAATCTTTGTCTTTTCCTACTTATAAGGAATACTTGTACTGGTTAGGAAAATCTCAAACATTAGAATTTTATATAACTTTCTAATCGTAAATCATTGATGTTAATCTTGCTCAGTCATAACGTCTATGGGCATCTTTTTAGCACTCCTAAAAGCCGGTTTATTAAATGTACGTTATATTCCATAACGATTTGTGAGCAGAAACTTGGTCCAATTTTATTGATTTAAAAATCTAGTAGAAAATCTTTGGGCATCTCATTTTAGGTCTTTTAAAAGTATGATTTAAAATTAAAGGTTATGAACACTTTGCGACGAGATAAACAGAGAAACGCGCCTACTTCATAAACTGTTAATCTTTTGAAAGGTTTAGGGAAGTGTAATATTGTTTATGGTTACTCTTTTCTTGTCTGTGAACAGGTTCGGCTAGTTATAATTATTTTTTCTGTAAAATATAAATTTGTTTTACAGTTATGTTGGTTAACACCACAGACAAAAGTGTACCAAATAAACACAATTTCATTTTTCCTATTTGTTGGTGATGTTCATCCTCTGCAACCCTATTTTTTATTCGCTCACGCGAGATCATAGAATTAATTATAGAATCCATAAGTTCTTACCACGGCGCGAAGAATTCAACCATCATAATTTTCTTGTCTCTAAGCATCGCCTCAAAGTTTGCATCATTTAGTTCAAATACAGGACTTGAGGGTTTACCAAAAGCTATCACGATGAAGTTCGCCAAAATCGCTAATATTAGAAATTTATCCATAACGAATTTTAAATGTCTTAGCTTTTATAAAATATTTTTGTAGGATAATTGTTTGGAGTTCAAAATCAGTTTCTTCAGGGTGGCAAGCAATTGGCAATTGGCGATTGTTTTCTAAAGTGTGAATGACTGTCACATCACATCACTTAGTTTTATACTCAGGTCATTTGTCTTCACGGTCACGTGACCTGCAATTTTTACATTCAACGAGATGTTCTTTTTATAAGAGCAAGTAAATTGTTTCGAGATTCACTGTTCTCAATTGTCTGCTTCAGCCACAATTTGTTTTAAATTTCATCCAATTTCTGTAACAGCTGTTAAATGAAAAATCAAAACAAAAAGAAAAGGCATAAAAAACAATGTTAATTGTCAGTAGCTTGAGGAGATACCAGGCAGTATTCCAAGATTACCGACCGCAGTGTATTTTGCCAGTTACAGCCGTCGTCTTGACAGGCTGCGTCAATCTTTTTGTCGACCGAGGGGTTTTTTAGGGGAGTCAGGTTTGCATAGTTGTCATCTATCGTGCCTCCCGGCTTTATGACCCGGATCAGATTCCTAGGCTGAGATTTGCATGTTGATCTCAATCTTACTCCGAGGATTTTTCTCCGGATACTCCGGTATTTCTCCTTCTGCAAAGTCGACTTTCACGCCACGATCTGAGTCGTCGAACGATTAAACTTCGGTATCTGGCTTGGATGAGTGGGCAATGACATCCTTTGCAAATTAAATAAAGCTTGTATTTGCATACAAAATTTAGTCAGGCAATTTAGCCAGTTTTCAACAAGTAACATCAGCTAGAGCCTGAGTTTGTTCTTACACTGTTTTTTATTTCCTACCTATCACAGCCTCATTTTGTTTTGCATAGACAGTGCCTGACAAAAACACAAACTGTTAGCAAGCCAATTTTGAACAAAACAACGCCCGTCATATTTCTTTATGATAAACAATTTTGATAAGAGATCTACTCATTCAATTTTAAACATGTTTGATTTTAATTTAGTAATTATATCATTAAATAAAGGAGTCTTTGTTTTTGTGACAGGTTGTTTACTGTTTGTTTAACAAAGTAGAACAGGTTTTGTAAACTGTTTCAACTCAATCCCTTTGTTATTGCTTTGAAACTCACCTTACAATAAAATGGTCGCCTTATTAAAACTCAAACTACTGATAGCCGGCCCAAGCTCTTTCAACCGTTGATATAGAGGAATAGAGCGTCTGGCCGGAACTCAGACTAACTGACAGGGGTGACCCTTGGGTGTTTGTCCTTCGTCAGAGTCAACCTCGTACTCTCATTCATTTCATTTTCTGTGACATGACCATGACAGGGTTGCGACGGAGCACGTTGAAAATATTATGAATTGTTAAAATTACAAGTAAGTCAAGGATGAGGTTTCAAGATGAAGAGTTTCACTTTTAAGATAAGGATGAGGATATTGTATTTTGTAATTTTAAAATTTGGAGACATTATCAACATTACCAAAAGAGACACACTGTGATAATTAATGTACATAGACAGACCTTTATTCAGTGTTGTTTACGTTGCTAAACACACCACATTTGTTTAACTGTCTCACTTTCCCCGTTTGGTTTTAAAAACACACGACTTCGACACGACTTTAGATTTCAAATTATAATAGACGCTAATCAAAACTAATTAAAAGGACTAGTAACGAGTTTGCACGAAATCGAGGACGTTCAGCCTTGCAGTCACCAACCTTGTTCCTAGGGTCCTCTCTTTCCCTCGAGAAAGTACTTTCTCGAGGGAGAGAGAGGACCCTGGGAACGAGGTTGTGCAGTCACGCCATTTTGAGCAATTGCTGTTGTGAGATGTTGTAAGACTGTTTTTTCTTCAAAACGATCACAGATTCACAGAATTATACAACAAGAGCTTTACTTTAGGATGATAGAACAAAACGGCTCATCCTTGGTGTAAGAACCTATGAAGTGTCACTCTTATGGTTGTTCTATGTATTGCTTTGACTTCATTATTTTTACACCAAGGTAAACCCTCATTGTTTGACTCAAATCATGGTCGTTTGCCATCGCCGAGCTAACAACAATAATATTGCATAAAAGGGTATCTTTCTACATCAATAAAATCCATTCGGGTTTCTTAACTTCACACAGCTGTGAGACAAAATCACAGCTGAGGCAACTTCTAGCTCTAAATATCCTTGAAAAATATGGACACATGGTGCTCATGTTGAATTAATGCCAATAATTTCCATTCAAAATATTATCACACAATGTAGATCACAATTAATTTAAAATACCCACCACTTTTCAATTCGTTTTTCATTTTATTGCTACCAAATTGCGAAACGGTAGCACACAGACTCACATAACAAAAATGTCACTGCGTGGTTAAAGCTAAGAATTTTAAATGACTGACTCGTAACGTAACAAGAACACATTAACTGCGCAGTTTATTTCTTTTCTTTTATTGGTTTTGTTAGCCGCGGCAATAAGAAATTTACTTTCGAAACTTTTACCAATTATTTACCAAGAATTTTAAAGCTGTCCGGGTAAAAGTCCCTTTTACCAAGGAAAAAAAGGGTAATTGTCCTTTTTAACACAAGTTTAGCGAAACTTTTACCAATTAGTTACCAAGAATTTTACCAATTCTTTCCGAAAGTGGTCCTCTAGAAAAATTTCCGCCCCCGGCAAAGCCGTGGTGCCTTAAACATTGGCCTACACAAAGGACCAACTTGCTCCTTAGAGAATGGTAGAAAAAGAGGCAAAATTCATGAGCACGTTTTACTATATCATTTGCAAACAATAACCACAACACAAAAAATTACCACATGGTTAAAACAAAAGATTTAAAAAGGAATTGACTTGCTACGTAACACTTGTACTGAATTGCCGCTGTGTAAGTTTGCTGCTGGGAAGCCATTTGGAAAAACAAAACATTCTCGGTTTCGGTCGCCCTGCACAAGATTGAGTTGCGTTCTCTCAAGTTCAGCGCAAAGAGTGAATTAATTTGCTCCTGTCATTTCAAAACCGAAAGAACGACTTTGAGACAAAATATTAAATTCTTCTTTTATTTTTCATTGAAAATTTTGCATGACCTCCGCAACGATATGTTTACTTACTATACAAGAGCTAAACATTGTGCGGTTGGTCGCACGACCGTTGTGACGATTATGATGTGTAAGTACCTACAAAATCTTTCAAATCATCCAAATCATCCTCCTCTTTGGAACTTGGAATCCAGGTCTAAGAAGTCGGTATCCCGAAAAATTGATTTTTTAAATCCGGAGTTCACTAAAAGAAATTATTCTTTAATCTAGTACTTGTGATCGGGAGCTCACACCATGGAATGGCGTAAGGCGACGAATTGTTACTCTGTATTTCGTCCTTAATAAACAATGAATGGCAATAGTGCAACTTGTGCGTTACTAAAGACGCGTTTCTGAATGTGTTAATACTATAACACAAAAATAAGCCTTTTAGTTTTTTACAAATTGTTTCATGGGTAAAACTAAAACAGTTTTGAAAAGACCAAAGCGGTTATTGTTTCGGTTTGGCAGGAATCTGATTCTTCTTCTCAGGTATATCTCCTGAGCTTTCGTCTTCATTCATTTCCTTTTCATCATCTGCATCATTTAATTTACTTTTACTGCTGTGTTTATCTTTATCCACGGTTTTGTCTCTCGAATCTCTTTCAGTTTTATCAAATTTCTTGTCATCATTATTTTTTTCTACAACTGAATGAGCGTCCTTAACAAAATTGTCGTTATTTGCATCTTTCTCTTGCTCCGCTTGATTGCTCGGTTTACCATTAGTTACATCAAGTCCTAGGCTTGACAAATCCTGGTTGTCCGGGTCGCTGTTCTCTTGCTTTTGGTTGTCGGTATTTTGGGTCTGCAGTGTCTGGGATGCCTGTGGTTTGGGTGAGTCCCGAGACTTGTCACTGTATTATACGAAAGTATTTATACATGATAATAAGTAATGCTGTTAAATACTATAAACACAGACAAACATTTTCTGTCTACTAAATTACGTTGTATGTCCCACATGGATTACAAATTATATACATTTTAACAGTGTTAAAATAACATTAAACATAAATATAACGGAGATTCTTTTGAAGTAAACACAAGCAAAAGATCTAGAAATGATATATATAGGTTATTTCGTTGGATATCTCTAGATGTTATAAGGAAATAATTCTTTGTATCCCGTTTTGTAATACTAAGAATAAATGTATACTCGGATTATTATATAAAAAAGTTATTGATTAATAATGATAATAATAATAGCATTTATTAAGCGCTTATATCTAGAACAGTTCTAAGCGTTTTACAAATATATACAGGTTTTAACAGTTTGAGGACCTTAGACAGTCCAATGATCGGCTCACATGTAATGGCGCAAATTGGCAGCTGATAAGAGGTGCCCTCAGCTGAAGAAACAGACTACAACACCGGGATCACCACCCTTCTCTTTGCGAGAAGTGTGTGGGTTCTTTTAAGTCGCTTGACAGAGAAATTGAAAGACTGGGCCTAACGTTTAACGTCCTTATTCGAGAAGACGCAAAATTCTAACCATTTGCAGATGTTACAGCAAAGAAAGCACTTTCTCCTCAATTATTTTAAGACCTTGAGTGTTGGCCCGGCCGGGAATCGAACCCGAGATCTCCCGCACAACAGACTGGCGCCTTACTAACTGAGCTAACCAGGCGGCGGTTAGCAAATCTCCTTGACTTTTGTAAGTTTCCAGATTTTTTTTGGCCGTAGCTAGGATTTTTTAATGGGGTAGCAAGATCTCTTAGGAGAGCACTAAAAGGCTAAAAAATACCGTATTTTTTTATACTCGTCCATGCAAAGATGTCCTAAATATAGTAAAAAAGCATTGTAGCATGATTTAGTTAATACAAATTATATCTCTCGGTTTTTAGTTTTTAGTTATTAATTTTTCTGCTTTGGCTAAAATGAAACTGCAAAAAAATTGGGAAGCAGCCGCACCTTCCCCAAGTCCGCCCTTCAAGAATATCCCCCCCTCCGCCCTCCCCAAAGAGCCTCGAGTTTGGTTGTGTAGAAACATTAAGCACTTAACCTATTTTCGTTTTATGAAGCGCTGTAATTTAATCATCAATTTACACTGATACAGGGTGTACTATTTTTACGTCCAAAGATATATATTATGTTATGAACCATATAACATGAATTACTCAGGATGTATCAGTATGTATTATGTTTTATGTATCAAAAGAGCTAGCAATATTTTTCAAATTCTTTTTTATGATAACAAGATTGAAAATTTATACCCGGAAGGACGTTACGTCCCTGGGATTCGACACAGAAATCCATACCTCAAATTAAAGAAAAAAGTTTAATGCAGAGAAGATATATAGTTTGTAAAAATTATATAGAATTATTTATGGATCACATTAAATTCTGGTTACCTCGTGTCCTTAGATTTTTCGTGTTTAGCATAATCTACCAGTGAGTTAGCGAGGTCTGCTTTAAGACTTTCGAGGTCTTCTGATGGCAAAGATGCTAATCCTGGACTGTTAACAACCGCGGTGACTTTTTGTTCATTTGGCACCTGCATAGGAAGCTGTTGCTGAGCTTGCGGTGTCTGCTGGGTAAAGCCGGATGGATTTTGAGCAGTTTGCTGAGCAGGTCTGTTTATGACTGGGGCTTGGGCCAGAGTCTTGAGTTGAGGATCAGTGAACGCCGGAGATGCTTTGGATTGTGTTTGGAACTGGTAACGAGTAGGCAATCGAGGATCTCTCTAGAAAAACACAAACTACATATTTGCTGAACATTTCTAGGCCTAGTAGATCTGACATGTTTAAATGACTCATAATGATTCTTAATCCGAGGGATAATTATAAAGATGGAATATAAAGGTAAAAAATGTCATTAGCACCACCATTAATCCATCAACAATGTTTTATTTCCTCGGATCAATAACTAATATGATAAATTGCTAAAGTTATTATGTATTGATGTTAATCGGAAATATTTATTTTGTGCTTAATATTTGCTGTTGTGGTTACTTCATGTTTAGAGCCCCGGCTCATTGAAGCACCTCAATTGTGTTTATTGGATAGTCTGAGTTAATACAAAGTGTAATTTCAAACCAAAAAAGTTACAAGAGGCTACATAAATGAATTATTAAGACAAATTTAGATATAAACCTAAAAGTATTTTAGACTGAGCAACTGCGTTGGCTAAGCTATTGAAGCTTGGTCTAAAGGGATGGTAAAAAGGAAGCCAATTATCACTCAATAAAAATTTCATCGAACATTTTTATTTTAAAAGCAGCAAAACTCGGAATGGTGGGAGAACACATTAAAATTCTCGCATTAAAATAAGCTAATAGTCTGAAAATCCCGAGCCGAATAAAATGTATTTAGGATAGACACTGAATTGATGCAAACTATCTGTGGCATACCGGCACATTAACCCGAAGAACGCGTACTATTTTTCTTGAATAACAATACGCTTAAGCCGAATGTGTACCGCATGAAACTTTAGGCTTAGTTCTTTAGTTTGATTACGGTTATTATATAATGATATCAACTATAGCTAGCTATCTAAATCCTTTCGAGCCTAGTGGCCCATGGAGCCGGCGCTTATCTCCGGTTTTTGTAGTGTTAAGCGGATGAGAGTCTTTGACTCCCACTGGACGGGACACTAATCCATCGCAGGTTAGCTCCCAGCAGACCCTGGTACTCATTTACCTACCCCGGGATGATGAAAAGCTGAGTTGGCTTAGGCGGAAAAGAAGGCCACACAAATCTTCAAATCTCGGTAAAGTGCCGTGCCGGGATCGAACTGGGGGCCTTGTGGTTGGAAAGCATAGACCTTACCAACTGTGCCAACCACGTCCACCCCGTAGCGCCATTAACCCTCCCTATAAAGCTATATATACATCACACGAATGGCGAAGAAGATATGTAGATACATGCAAAAAAACTAATGAAGCGCCAAGCAACCCTGATGGGGATAGATAATTCAATGTGCGCTCGTTTGGACCTATTCCAACTATTTCGGATTAAAAATGAAATTTTGAATTTCCTTCCAAATTGTTAGGAAGCTAAAGTATTCAAGTTTAAAATTAAAATGACTTTTATCACTAAGACATGTTTTTTTTAACTTCGCAGAAAAAAAAGCGGCCGCACAAATCCGACAAAGTTTCTATTTTATGTATTCCCACACGCACCGATAGTATTTACCGAAATACTTGCGATAAAATCTATTTCATGTCAAAGAAAAAATTCCGTCTTACTCAAAACCGCTTCTTTATATTATGCAAAGGTTTATGACGGTATGAGTAACTAATATGTAATTGAAAGCTCAATCTTCATATTATCATACGCTTTTTTTAAAACCAGTCTCAGCCTCAACCTGTTTTCAACCTGTTTAGAACCAGTCTCAGCCTCAACCTGTTTTCAACCTGTTTAGAACCAGTCTCAGCCTCAACCTGTTTTCAACCTGTTTAGA
>JAOTRI020068394.1:0-16864 GCA_028564885.2 Zoanthus sanctaehelenae
TCATTTAGCCTCAAATCCTGGGTTACTTCATATTTTTTCTCTCTCTTTTGATGTGTCACAAACCCTTCTCAACTGTTGTTTCTTGAAAAAGTGTTGAAATTGAACTCCAGCATTTTTATATTTACCCCTTATAATTTTGAGCTTTAGCATCTAAGCAAAAATGCTTCATTGCAAACAATCTTCCACTCTATGATTTTAAATTTGCCCGTTATATTGTGCCTGAATATTATGTAGGGCAAACCCCCTTTGGAATAAACCCCAAAAGAGGTAACTCTGTTGCTTTATCAGTTTTAGTGTGGGAGCGAGAAATTGAAGAAAAAAGTCTTATTTTTTCTCAATTTTAGGCTTAAATGTTTCTCTCTCAGCAAGTATTTAAAATAAATGAAAGTTCTATGCACAAAGCAAAGACCTTTATACTGGCCATCTGTCAAAAATATTTTCAAGTCATTCGGTTTAGTTATTTTGCTCATTTTTTTTCTCAAGGAGAAGGTGCTTTTAAGCAGTTTATTGAAGCTGGCCCTGTTACCATGGTAACAAGAGACTCAAACATGTAGTTGCTGGTCATGTTTAGTAGTCATCTGTTGAAACATGGCATAAATTCATTGAAAAGTTTGTATTTGAAGAAAAAGTTCTTTTAGGTTAAGTCCCACCTAAATGTTATGGTTTCTTGTTGGGTCATTAAATCGCAAGTATGCTGCATATTTCTGCTCTGGCCTCGTCCTTGATGGTAGAAGAGAGTTTTGTAATGCCTTTTTCAACGGAAATTAAGATTCTTTTAGAGGGATATTTTACGGTGTACACATTAATATAATGGAGAACTTTATTCCTTTTTGGAGCCGGGAAGGAAATTTCGTGCTCATATGTCAAGGTTTTTGTTCAAGACATTGCACCCTTGCTCTTGACAATTTGCCAGTTGTGAGTTTGTGCTTAATTTATTTTAAAAATGTCTTCACTGGCTGCCTTCGTTATATATGTATGAAAACAACATATTGTGGCCTTTTGAACGGCTATTATCAATCCGCATTTGAAAGCACTTCACCCTCCCTGCTTATAATAGGAGTGGCAAGATAGAATTCTTGTAAGTTGTGATTATATACCGCAAATTTGTTACTCTGGTCACTTTCACTTTCTTTCCAGAGTTTCTTCAATAACACTTTTACAATTTATATTATAACTCCTCCGCTTTTTGATACGTTCCATACATGACTTCCATATTTTGAATTCCCTTGCGGTTTTCAATATCATAAACCTTTGTGTATATTCATGGTGGATAGATGCCTAGTTAACAATCTAAACATACGTGCATGCTAAGAAATAAACACTTGAGTACCACAAATTTATCCTGCCTTTAAAACTTTACATTTCACATACGTTTTTATAATTCTTTAATGTTTGCAGATAAGATATGCAATATAAAACTATATAGTCAAAATAATTTTAAAATGCAAATTATAAAGATTAATAACGAGTTAAGAAAAAAGACTTTGTCAATTGCTTCTAAAATTGAAGTGCGTTTTTCTGCAGACTCTTATTTCAAAAGAACATCAGGTGAGCATTGGGAAAACTTTAAGAACACGCTAACACCTCACTGGAGGCTGAGGAAAGGCCGACAAATAGCTACAATAAAGCGACATTGTTTGCAACTAGAATATAGATAAAAACATTACGAGCAAAAGTTCCAGGACTCATTATTCTCTTTTTCACTTACATCCAATATCGAAGCTGGCTTTTATCTTCTTAGGAACAAATACAGTTTGAAATTTCGAAAACAACCATGCAGTACCAGTGATTTTGTTTCATAAATTAAGGTTAATTTTTCCGAACCTAAAGAGCGCGACATGCACCAATTTGATTTCAATTTAAAAGTATGATTAATTTTTGATTATATTACTATAACATTTTTTTAAGAACTTTTGAGACTAAAATCCCACAAATAAGACGTCCTTACATTAATTAGCGCACTTATATAACTTTTTGTGTCTCGTTCTGTATTACGTCAAGTTAATATAACTAGGAGACGGTTAAAGACGTTGGTTTCTGCGTGCTGTTCTGATATTGCAGCGGTGTTTGATGAGACCACTATTGCAGCCAATATTAAAGGCTAACATGGGAAAAAAAGTTACTTACAATATTAGACATTTAATTAACAGCTAAAATTAGGGCAAATTCATTTAAGCACATCGCGGCACAACACCCCTTTCTGGCTTTCATCTAAACACATTTTGTTTATTGAAACCTAGTACTTGTCCTTACAACCACTTCACCACGTTTTTTCTGATTCTTTGTTTATTCATTCTCATTGTTGTACTTTAAATAAGGTTTGTTTACGGCAAAACGTTTTTGATGACGTTAAAACAAAATTTGTTCTTTGTTAGTTTGAAAATTAAAACTTGAGTTTTCTTATAGAAGATTTTTCAAATTAAGCCATTCTATCTTTAATCGATATCAATGACAATTGCTGCAAAAAAATGATGTTTACAGTTATTGTCTTTTGAAAATGTATGTTGAAAAAGCCAAAAACGTCAAGCTTTTAAATTTAAGCTATACTTGACATAACATGCGTACGCGTTGAATTTTGTAATTCATAGTCACCGCACAGAATCGAAGCTGTTCGTTTTATAGTTTAAAATTTTCAATTTATACAGAATTTATTTAGTATATATATATTATGATATTCGAATGATTGAGTGTATGTGTTTAAAAAGACAGAAAGCTGTATTTGTCTATAATCAAGCCGAATAAATAACATAACTATGAAGAGGGTATATTTGATTCAGAACTCACATGAATAAATTCTTATATTAGATATGTAAATGTAATGTAACTTTAAATAGATGATCCTAACGAAGGCTCCTTCAGTAAATGAATTTATAATAATAATGATAATAATAATAATAATAATAATAATAATAATAATAATAATAATAATAAGCTTATTTATTTCATAATAGATACTATGATGTACAATAGGTACAGTTTTCTATTAAGCTCTGAACATTAATTTTTCTTTTAGTTTTCTTGAATCGTTGAAAGTTGGCTCATTTCTAATATTGGCACCAAGCTTTGACTATAGATGAATGGCCAAAAGTATCTTATGTTGTGCCTTCCATATTCAACAGTATTAAAACGGGGAATATCGAAATCTGAATTACGTGGAGCTATTTTATGCTTAACTTTATATATCTGAATGAGAATGTCTTGTAGTCTCCTATTACATAATAACGGTATCAGATCAGCGCATCGGATCGAGCAGTTCCTCATATGGTTCCGTGTTAGATTTGAATATAGCCCTTAGAGCCTTTTCCTGAACCCTTTTAATTTTTCTAGAAAAGTGCCAAACTGTATGACAATATGTTAAATTAGGTAAAATGAAACGATTTTTAAATTCGCAGTTTGGCCTTAGTCGACGCTAAATTACAAAAGCGTGGAAGAACAACAACTTTTTTGCTCGCCTTTTTACATAATCTATTTTGCTAATATGGTTTTTAAAAGTGTGACAACTCCAAACAGTCTCATTAGAATACATTTTGTATTTCCTTCCTTCATCTGCATGTGTATATTAACATCGCTTGAAACTTGTCCGTATTTGCTAATAGATAGTTGTCTTTATAGCAAGCGTCAGGTGACTCCCCTTTCCTCTGTATTATCCCCTTTAAAATATTGCTCAGGTCCCGCCCAGTTGAGTATATCTGGTGGTCATCTGCATACATTGTCAAATTAGCTTTGTTAACATTGAAAGCTAATTAAATCGCTTTGGAAAATATTCCATATTATCGGGCCAAAAGATGATCCCTGGGGACACACTCTAGTCGTCTTCTTCCGGTCACTGGTGACATTCCCTAGTTTGACTCTGTTCACTCTGTTTTCAGAATAAGACCTCATGACGTCCAACGCGTGTTCTGTAAAGCCGTACGATTCAAGCTTCTCCAGGAGTGGGTTAAAGAGAAATTCAAATGCTTTACTCATATCAGTCGAGAGTATGCATACCAACTCCTTCCTGTCAATGGCTAGTTTCCAGTCCTCAAACATACCCAACAGGGATAGTGTCACAGGAGTGATTCTTCCGATATGTTTGATGCGACTGTAGAATATATATAGGCTTGAAGTAGTTGGTTAACTGCTCAGCTAAAAGTAGTTCAAATACTTTATCCACCGTTATAAGCGATGTTATCTGCCGATAGTTTGCTTTGTCGTGTTTTTTGCCTTTTTTGAATACTGGTCACCCCACTCATCCATTTTCCACTCACTTGGCCATTTTCCCGTGGATATACATGAATTATATAGTTTATATATGATTAATTTCCTGAAGTACTTGCTGTAAACAAAAAACCCGGCTGTCATTTGTTCTGTAATAAACAAGAAATCTTTGAATTGACCCGAGAAGTCGGCATTTTCCGACTCCGCGTTTCCAGCCAGTTAACTATAACTAATTGAAACTCGATGAATTCGGATGAATGCGAGTGACGTCTTCACCTACGTATTTTCACTTGCTTCTCTTTCGCTCGCGGCCCCAGGGCATTGCTCATCGGCTACACATCAAGTGCAGTGCTTTTATAAAACATATGCAGATACATGATTTTTTCAGTTGTATAATAGGGCAAAACTCTTAAAGATATCTCAGCTCCGGAGAGACGCTATGTTTAACAATACTTTGATCTATTAGAGTAAAATGACTTTATCTCAAAGAAATGCATGTAGTTTTCTATACTAAGATACTATTACTAGTCTCACTTTGTACGTTATTTTATATAATGACAGAAAAGTCCTTAATACCATGCATGCCGGAAGTGACGTGTATACCAGTCAAGTTCTTTCCGGCCTCCCAGGAACAACGCCTGGCGTTTCTTGGTCAGCTTCGCTTTTTTCTCATCAAGAGTGTTACAGTATAAGGCATGCCGGATTGGTATTTCGCCTCTCCTTCGTGGTGCAGCAAATCCAGTTAAGGTTTTCTCTTTCATGACAAGAGATGGCTGTCTTGCGCATGCATTTTTGCAGCTCTTCACGTAAGATTTTCTCGGGCTGTCTTATTTTATACATTCTGCAAGGTAAACGTTGGCAAATATGTTTAAATATATTGTCCTGATGATAAGGACTACTATACTACTGCTCGAGTCTTCCAGGCAAGTTCTTACTTCTTGGCTCGTACAAAAGGAAAGAGTTAGCATTTGAGTTGAAGAAATTCGCTTTTATGTTTTAAAACAACTGTCGTGACCACCTTACCTGGTGCAGAGCACTCTTTACTAACTTCACAACCTTTACATTCTTCTTCTCCTTGCCAGGTCTTTTTTAAAGAGTTAGCGTTGGGCCGTGACTGCGGTACTCTAGTGATGTCCACTTGATAAGCTTCTTGACATAATTTCTTGTCCAGCAGCTCTTGACCTTGAACTTTGTCACAATTTTCCCGACGTGCATCATCTTTCATCTCGTACCCAGATCTCTTCCGGCTCTCAGGGACAATTGAGAAGGAGATTACATCATCTTCAATAAGTCTGACCCAGACTTGCCCCAAGTTCGTTCCCAGGTCATTTCCTCAGAGTTCCTTTTCCTCCCTCCCCATCTCTGAGGAAAAGGCACTGGGAACGATGTTGTCTTTGCCCTGCACAACTCTTTTCTCTCACGTCAAGCACTGATCTTCATAACGGTTTTAAGTACAATTGAGATTTACTAGGCGACCCTCTTGAGAAGAAACTGCCTCCGAGGTCGTTCTCGCAACGGAAATCTACGAACACATGCTAGCGCTCATTTTCGTTTCTTTTTTTAACATTTCTTTAATTTTTTAACTGCTTGGTTATTTTTTAAAGCGTCAGCTGTCAAACATTATTGTTGCCAATTGAAAACAATTGATATTCAGTTACTACGATTGACATATGCTAGTATTTTATAACTGAAGTCCGGCCCCATATTTATTGTTTTTAAAAAAAACAAACTTTAAATTTAACATATTTTAGGATTAAGTAGAGCAGAAAACGTTATTTAGGCTAGCTTTGGTTGAATCGCAGAAGTTTGTTTCAATAGGGGAAATGTATATCATCTCTTGGAGTGTCTGTTAATTCATACCCAGACTCATTTCTATTGCGTTAGCGAAATGAGCTTGGGTACGAGAATGCTAGTGACAATTGCAACGTCAATTACTGCTATAGCACTTGTAGAGCTACGAGAGTTGCTATTTGTTTATTGGACATTCATCGATTCAAAGGTGTGCAGTGATAAACAATATTACACGCTTGTGAAGCAACACCTTGTTGGTTTAAATGAGAAGACAAAACCACAGGAAATATAGTCGCGCCGATCCTGCTGACAGGAAATTTTAATCATGTCAGTTTTTTGAACAATTTTTATCTTCTTCAGTTTTAGTTACAGACAAAGCTTTGTTTCGTTTCTTAGTAACTTTGTTATAAATAAACAACACAATAGGTTAAATATAGCAACTTACCTCAAATGTTTTTATTAATTCTCTCCAAAACTCTTTAACTCAGTAATAATCAATAGAACAAAAACTTCATTTTGTTTTCGCAATGTGTAAGACACTGCAACGACCATTTCTTAACTAAATGGATGAAGTAAAAGAACTTAACAACCTGTTATTCTGAACATTTTCTTCAATTTTATTTTTACTTATTTATTTACCTATTTATTAATTCATTCATTCATCTATTCATTTTATTATCGTAATTTTAATTTAATTGTATTGATGCTTTTCAAAAGGAAGATCGAAGCCCACGAGCTTGTTTTTAAAGTTTTTTGTTAAAATCAAAATTACTCTGGTATGCGGGTAGGAGAGCCTCGATACTCCGGAACGGTACTATTTAAAAAAAAAAATAGTAAAAATAGTAAAATTTATTAATTTTACGTAAAATGTGAAATGACTTTCAATAAAAGGGGGATGCGCCGTGACTTGTCTTAAGAAACTGTACATTCTTTAGTACTGTTATAATTGCCAGTCATGAGGGTGGGCGAGACGCGCCACGAATAGTGCGGTCTTCTGTTTACAAAAAAAATAGCAATGAGATTTTTAAATTTACAAGTACGTCTAAACTAAAGTATAACAAAACTAATGTGTCAAAGACAACACACGCGCCTACGAAAAGCTGAAGCCGGAAAATTAATAAATTGGCTCTTGATTTATACAGACGCTGTGTAAACAAAATTCCAAACAGCTGATACAAATTAAATCTTTCCATAGGCCACGCTATTGGCCCATTTCAGAGCTTAGCAGATTTGCAACCGTAAATACGCAAGTGTTTGTGAATTGGTGGAGCTTGAAACTCTGCTAAAACCATATGATGGTTGATGACTACTGAAGACAATTTAACTGTTAGACTTTCTTGTAGTGCCTTTCGTTTTGTCGCGTCTAACACTGAATAGTTAGTTTACTTGAGTTGATGATTCACATCCTAAAGGAAATAAATCAGCCGAATACAAGGAAGGAATTATGAATATTAGCTGACATGCGATAAAGAGTGTTGAAAAGTACATCAGGCTCTAGTACTTATATTCAGCGATATACTAATTAATCCACATTTTAAACTTGTGTCTTGTGACTATGATGTTATCTCTTAGTTATTGCGTCTTTTATCAGGATGCATTAGGCGCACATGTACTATACGTTTCCACCCAATTGCCCGTCCCAAATGAGAAATTCGTTTTAAAAAAGCGACATGTGAGAAGCAACGTCTACAAAACTGATAAAATACACTTTTTTATAAGAACGTCGAATTTTTCGACTGAGGCTGTTCAAACGTTCTTCAACATTCTCGGTATATCAGCCTCAAATGTTCTAAACATGTTCTTAAAAAATCTTTACTGATTCTAGAAAATAGAAATAGTACATGTACCGTATGTGATACTTTTCTGAATACATTGATTTGTACATGAACTTTGTCCTGTATCGAATTTTAAAATGCAGTAGCTGTAACGAAAGAAACCTGTGATGTAAAATTTTATCTGTAAACTTTAGTCAAGAAGCAAGATTTTCAATAACACTGTATGAATTATTTCATCATGAATAAATGTTCTTCTCAGCCTCAGCATGTTCTAAACATGCTCTTAAATTTTTGGCAATTTTTAGCCTCACGTTTTTACAAAAACGTTTCCTATAAAAAAGAGTGTAATTAACGTGTTTTGCAGCACATTTTAAGGAAAATTACATTCGTTCTTTTACTCGCCCTTGGTTTTGACTTAATTCAAAAGCTACAAACATGCGCTCCCACATGCCAGGTGATTTGGTAAACAAAGAAGCACGCAAAAAAGATTATTTCAGAATGCCTAAAACCGACATTTTTAAAAAGGAAAATGATGCTTCAAGACCAAGTGTTGCTTGCAATGGAGGAAACAAGAATATCCAAGTTCAGAGGAAACCCATGCACAGCCGTTTAGTTTTATAGCACTTTAATATGTTTTCGGTTAAGTAATTGCTTCGAAATTCAGAAGATGTATCAATCAATGTATTTGGCTTTAGAAAAAGCACGTTCTACAAATAAAATGTTTTTTAATTTCCCGCTCTGTCATTACTACAGCTGATAACGGATATCGGGGATCACCGATCAGTAAATATACTGATTTGAACTAACAGAAAGATCTTCTTTGGGATATGATTATGTGTTGTTTAATTACTTGATTGTGTTATTGGGGACTTCATTTGTATCTAGATCGATTTTCTTTGGATCTTTTGCATTCTAAAAATGTTAGAGCCTTATTAAATACAAAATAATAATAAAATATCTCAAAGTAATCATATGAGGTGTCACAGTAGACCTCAATGGAGTTTTTCTTCAAAGTAATTCCAAAAATCTTCACAAAAAATACTTTATATATTGCAAGCTTCTTAAGATGTAATTAAAATAATAATTTTAGCTCCATGTATGTTTTGGGACCACAGATCACACCGTTGACAAAAAGAATTTTGCTTCAGGCCTGAAAAAAATAATGAAAAACAAAAAAACATAAAAAGGCATGCGCAGTTCATGGATCTGTAGCTAGTATTGCAATGAATATTATCGCTAGATGTTTAACAACGACTTGAACATTCAGAATTAGCACTAAGAAACAATAATAGGTAACCTCAAAGTTTTTTTGAACATATTCTGAATGCACTCTAGTGGTGCTCTGCCGGCAAACCGAGAAACCGCAATAAACAAGATTGTAGATTTCTTTGTTGCGTATTTTCTTTCATGTCATTATTAAACGACCTGCTCAACTTTTGCAGAATAAAATACTAATTCATCGCACTTTAATAATGTCTAAGTACTGAGTTGGATTTTTAGTTTTACTGGTAAACGCATGTTTTATAAGAACCATTTTAAAAAAAATTTCCGAAACTTTTATATTCAGTTATTCCTTTTTAAAACTTTTTAGTTGTTTTGAACTGCACCAATTTTTTCTTCATTTTGTTTTTTTTTTTTTTAATTCTGGGAGCGGTTTGAAATATTATGATAAATAGTGGAACAAAAAGACGAGGCGTTGAAAAACAGCGCTGATCGCTCGTGAAACTTTTATTTTTTAATATTATTAAATATTACGTCGGAATACTTGTAGGGATTCGGGTATAGTTTATAGATATACTAAAATGTGAAATGGTGCTTCTGTGTTTTTCTGTGCACAATGCAAACGTAAATTACAACTACAAGATGTAGTAAAACTTTAACTAGAAACATTGTACTTTTCTTCAGCCCCAGGATGAGTTTAGTCTTATAAAACTAGATTAATTTGCTCTTAATTTTCTGCAAATCTGAGCTTTGTTGTTCTAATATGAATTTTTTTTTTTATAAAAGGGTGTTCTTCAGCCCAACTAAACCTTGTGGCTTTACGGTACTATTGGCAACCGGAACAAAATTTAATTTTTAGTTCTGGTCGAAAAATTCATTCAAAAACATTAACAAACGGGTCATTACATCAAAACTTTTCTGTTTTCAAAATAAGAGAACTATTGGATCACAGGTCAAACTTAAATCCGGCAGAGTAGCTCCTCACTCCGTTTCAACTTGCTACAACTTTTAATAACGTAATAATAATAACTTAATGACCCAAACGCCTTAATAAAGAATGTCTCTTCAGATTACTATCATTTGCTCGAGGCTTTTATTTTCATTTCATTCCCGAGTGTGTTGAATTTCACTAGCTTGGTCTGTTTACTTTTGCCGTGAGAAATCTGAAATCAAACCGTTTGCTGCGGGGATCAAGTTTTTCTAAAATTATCCATGATGTAACAGTTCAATAATTTAATGACGAAACAGACTATTTGAGCAGTATTCAAAGTCAACCATTAACTGGTCTGATTTTTTTGCTTTTCTAAAAAAAGTGCACATTCTCTACTATTTATCCTATTTTTTTTTTTGTTTAACTATGACAAAATTTAAATTGACGGCTGCATGCGGAATAACAAATTTCAATATCATTTTGCGTTTTCTTTGTTTTTAAAATTTAAAAGATTAATCTTGAAGAGGATTTTCAAATATTTCCGCATTGTTTTCAAAATCATGTAAATGATTCAAGGTTCATCCCGGTTTTTTGCAAAAAATCTAACTAAGAAATATCAGTTCCCTTTTTTAAAACTATTTAAAAAACGTGAAGTATTAGTATGTAGCTCGAATAATTCACTTTGTCAGTATAGTAGTAGTTAAGGTAGCTAGCTATTAGAGATGAAACGAACATGTGAAATAAATTATCTATTTAGATTTTGCGCTATCAGTGACGTCGCGCGCTGTCTGTGTAAGCACAACAGTCAGAAAGAAAAGCGGTATCACTAGTTACACTAAAAATAAAACACCCATTCAGTTGGAATTGAAGTGTCATACGAGACGTAACTAATGATGTATTACGGATGGGGTTTATATGGTGAGTTGTGTTGCACAAATTGTTATAAATATAAGTTAGTTCCTTCGTAATTAGGTAAACTTTTAATTCAATATCTGTCTAGCACCATTAATTGTTTTTAACACCTCATCTTGCCATTCCCAACTTGTTATCTCCTTGCTTCAGTTTTAGAAAATGTTGAGTATTTGCTTCAGCTTTAAGAATTTAAGATTACAATTTGAATTTCAAAACTTTTTGTTTCGTGACTTGAAAAAAGATTTTCTCCACCTTTATTTACAAAGTCAGGAAATTCGTCACTGAAATTTGTCATTTTCAATTATGCGGCCAAAAAGAAAACTGAAAACGCAACTGACTTGCGGTGAAGATTTCTCAGATCAACCAAGCTTCGGCTGAAATTTACATTACGCCGCTAAGCCAATCATAGCGCTTTGTTGAGATCATATGATCATAAGTCAACATTTGAGCCAACCTTTTTTTTCTTCAAAGTAAAATTATGGCGGCGCTTTGTATACATTACTGAAGTTATGGGACAAACTTAGAATTTTTCAAGAGTAATAACAAGAACGATGGGTTAAATGCTATATTCAAGATACCCTAAATGTCTCCTGTCTAGGAATGGAAAGACATGAACGTGTTTCTGGTGAGAATTCGTCTCGTATACTCGATCTTTCCTTCGCGTGGAAGCGTGTTTGCGGCTTAGAAACCAAATTTAGAAGCCACTTCTTCTTATTTTGTTTTCTTTTACCCAAATGTTTTTTTATTCTTTATTTATCTGTATTCATAAATCTTAAAAGTTTTTCTAAGAATAGTGTTTAAGTCTAATGGGTGTTGTGCTTTGTTTTGAATATTCTCTTCCACTTTAAAAATTGTTTACTGATTTGCAGCCATTACTCAGTCGCTGCCAGGTTTGGAGTTTTTTCTCAAGGATGTGCTTGCTAACGAAACCCTCAGTGCTGAGGCAGATAAACAGCGACAGGAGTTTGTAAAAAAGCTTGAGATATTACAACAGCCTCCACTGCTTCCTCCAAGGCCAAAGCATCTCGCTCTTAATCGTAAGCGATCCAAAAACCATTACGATCGTCGACCGAAGCCACACAGTTCGCATTATTCCGGAACTTCAACAATAATTTCTCAAGAATCTCCGTACAAGAACGATACGAAGGTTGACCCTATCGAATTTGCCTCAAAGCAAAGAGAACTTGCACGAAATATCACTCTTTACAAAACATATGGTACGAGGAAGGATGTACAGACAGACATAGGAAATCGCTGTGATAATTTTGAGAGCGCGATATCAGAGAGTGCACCATTATCAAAGGTAAGAACGTAAGTTTTAAACGAATGGTATAAAATCACAGCAGTAGCTTTGTGCCTTTATTAATATTGCATTTCATACGTGACAAAAATCAGTAATTAAAAAATTTGTTCATGATTTTTAAAAATGCAAATGGAGAGCGGTGATTGACTTTGCGTGTTGCGATAGTAGATTGTAAACCTTGTATCCGCCTTCATTTTCGTTTTCAACGTTTTAAGATTTTTCAAATGCAGTGAAAGAGATCCTCAAAGGCAGATTCTCAGGGCTGAACGTGCATTTATCAGTCACCTAGAACGCTTACAATGTAACAATTGTCTCGCGTTGCAGCAAACAGCATGCAACCCCATTCTGGCTAGTACTAGTCGTTACTGCCATTTTTTGACCTTGACAAATAATTAGTTTTCCCTCGATCGGCCGTTTGGGAAACCCATTGTATACCTTTAACGGTCACTAAATCGGCTGCTTTTATTTCTCATTTGCTTTGCCGTTTTTTTGAATGGTAAATGGATTTTAGACATCGCATATTTACAGGCCTGGTGTTTCATTCACTCGTAAATATACACCCGGAAAGACAATTATCGCGTGTTTAAAAAAAAACTTGTGTATTTATTAGTCGCTTTGTTCATAAACTTTCAGGTTATATATATTTTAAGTATACTTGACAACTTCACAATTATTCGCATTTTCATTTAGGATTATTTTAAAATGAATTTTTAATTTTCTAGGCCCTGGAATGATTTATAAAACGTTAAATAACAAGGAACGGCGATTGTTAACCCTGTAGTAGCGAGATCTGAAACAATAAAAGAAAGTCGGAAAGAGTCTAGTGTTTTTTGTTTCAAAAAGTGTTCTTATCTTCAGTCGAAATTTCAATTGACGAATTGAGTTTTCATATAGAGGATTCAATTTGTCAATTTCTATATGGTCGTCACAAGACCTAGAATAGATGTTTTTGTCAGCTTCGAATTCGCTTTCTCACCCGTTTCAAAAAGATTTTCGATACAGTTTCTGTAAAAATACAAATTTAGTTAACAGTTAGCACAATGGTGACATGTGAAAAGTGAATATATTGTTTGGCTCTCACTGAATCATTTCTTGTGTGGTTTATTTTTGTTTTTACTTTATCTCTTGAGAATGTCTTAATTTTGTTAGCACAGTTGGATTATAAAGTGTGAGAACCTCAAAACAGGAAGCTTGGACTGATGGAATAACAAAGAGACAGTTGTACTTTTTTGACATGAAAGTATTTGTGGTGCCAAAATACAAACAAAAGTGAACTTTCTAAATATAAATACCTCTAAACCACGGCATTTCATTAATTTGAGGCACATTTATAGCAAACAAATCCGGATTTTAATTAGATCGTACAAGTTAAAATTGATACTTTTTGTAAGTCAGTTTAGTACTAACTTAAAAAATTGAGAGTAGTGGAATTTTCAAGTGTCATATTTCGCGCTAATAAGATTAACAAAAAATCCAGTACTCAGAAGTTTGTTATCAATCCTGTCACGTTACGTTTATTCAAACTAAGTTTTTTACCGCCGGTTCTGATTTTAAGATGTTTTTCGGTACAAATTGACGGAATTGTTCGCACGTGGTGAAATTCTCTTGTTCAAAGACAAAGTGGTCCAGGTATTAAAAAAAAGCATTGTCTTGTTGGAACGATTAATTTTTTAAAAAGATTCGCAGTTCACAACTGCATGATACACGCATGCATTATTATTCATAAACTTATTTGTTTAACTAATGGTATTTTAAACTCTTGGAGAGTAAAATGTCAAATTTTGAATTGAAGATGTCTCTAACTCTATTTTTTTTTCCAGATTTTTCCAGGAGTTTTAAATTCATGTTTCAATTTTCTTTACACCTGTCATTTCTTCCCCTCTAATGGAACATACTTCTTAATAGAAAATATCGAGCTACTGGTTTAAAATTTTGCCTTGCAATGTTCTGGTAAACATGTTTTCCTTCGATTTGAAACGATGAAAGTTTTTGATGAGTTGTTTTTTCTACATTTGCATGAACTTAATTAATTTGGTAATCAGACTATTGATACTTTTTTTAAAATCAAGTTGATTTGCTAATAATCTTTTAAATATTCGGAATCAGATACAGTATGTTATACAGAACTTTGATAAAATCATTATCTTTCCATATTGAATAAAAAGGAATTACAACAATATGAAACAGAAAAAAGGAACATTACATAACAGACGAATACAGTTATCTAATACATGCAAGTAAAAATACACAGAAAAGTTTTAGCATAATTCTTTCTGAACTTTCCACACTAGAAACAATAAAAGCTAACATCATTATCTCAAATATCTTGATTTAGTTTGTAGAATTAACCTTCAGGTAGCATTAAATATAGAAATATAAAGAATTGTTATTAAGCAGCCATTTTCAATATATAAGTGTTGTCACCAAAGGTGTAAAATGTCCCAATTTTGCTGGCCAGGGTTCGAAGTTAACAGTAGTCTTCAAGTCCACAAACTTGTAAACATTTTGGTAGACTAGAAAACTTGATCTCAAACTAGTCCACATGTTTAGTAAAATATTCACAGTAACAAAATATTTTTGATAGTATTCAAAGATTTCATTACAAGTCTAAAATATTAATTTTGTTTGCAAGAAATTAGGCCGAATCTATAAATTATGAAATGAAAGTAATTTATTTTTACTGACTTGTTTATGTCGCTGACCCAACTATCCTGTAACTGGAATCAGTTATTTAAATAGATATTATTACTGATTTTTCAAAGGCACAACTTAAGTTTATTGGTTTTTGTTTTAACTAGTGTTAATTGGCATTTTTTAGCGATTATTTGTTATATACTAAATCCTTTCCAGCCTTGTAGCCCATGGAGCCGGAGCTTATCTCCAATTTCTGTAATGTTAAGCAGATGAGAGTCTTTGACTTTCCCTGGAGGGGACACTAATCTATCACAGGTTAGCCCCCAGCAGACACTGGTACTCATTTACCTATCCCGGGAGGATGGATAGCTGAGTTGGCTTAAGCAGAAAAGAAGGCCACACAAATATTCGAATCTCAGCAAACTGCCAGGATCGAACTGGGGACCTTGTGGTTAGAAAGCAGAAATCTTACCAACTGTGCTAACCACGTCCTCCCAATTATTTGTAATAGGGTAAAGAAAAACAATTTCAAATACAGATATAAAATCTCTTCTGGTGTTGTAATTCAAATGAAAAAAGGCTGTATAGTAAAAAATGGGGGGACTAGCAAACCGAATCTCTACAACAATAAAAAAAAAGTTAATTTCTATCCCTGTTATCCACTCTGTATTTTGATAACTGGTTTATTTATCTTTTATTATCTTTTTGTTAATTCTGAAAAGCTCCAGAATTTTTAAGAAAATTTCCAGATTTTTTAAAATTAGAAAAAACCTTGATTTTAAAGACTCAGGAGTTGGCAGCTCTGTAATAGTATACAGCTGCGGCAGCACAGGATGGGTGAGGGGAAGGGGCAAAATTTATGTTAAAGCCCTTAATTATTTACGAATGTGATCCTTGTACCCAAATGTTCTTGAAAATATCAGCAGAGATTATGCTGGAAATAGCATCTCAGAGGGGTTTAAAATTCAGAATTTCCCAGGGGAGCATGCTCCTGGAGTCCCCTAGCTTGTTCACGCCTGTGGCGTTCACTGTTGAACACTTTTGGTGCCTGAAATCTTGCCCTTCCCCCCCACCCTTCCCCCCCAATCAAGATTTGCCGCAAATTTCTTTAGTTGTTACCTGTTACCTGTCCTCCTTGTGCTCCATAGCACATAGGGTCTTCACAGAATCTTTTCATTTTTCTCTCCTTACTGCTGCAGCCCAAACCTTGTTCCAAGACCCCCAACCACCCTTTCTCATTTCCCTCTCCACTGTCATTCTCCAAGTTGTTTTTTGTATTTCACATCTTCTCTTGCACTCAGGTGCCATTACAATCATTCCTTCAATTTTGACTTCCTTACTGAGTGGATTCATCTGAGCCCTTTTAAGCAGATTATTTCTTTACTTGTAGACACAAAGATCTTCTATTTGGAGCAGTAGTAGCTGTGAGGATGATATTTATGAGCACCTTAGTAACACCACACCTGTACAATCACCATCGGACAAAGAACCTGGACAACAAAAAGTTGTTGATTCATTTGTGTTTGGCAGTCCACCAACAAGTGGAGGTGAGCTCCCTGTCTATGTTGGCTCAAGGGGTACTAGTGTACGTGGTTCTGGTGGCAAAGGCAAACATATTTATGGCACAGGCTGGTAAGTTCAATAAGAATTACTAAAATGCTTTCCTTAAATACAGCACATTTCCCTAACCTGATTTATACTCCTTTGCTAAACAATTTTACGTCTGTCATTGGTATTAGCTATATAATTATATTTAATTTGAAGCCAGTAAATGGACATTAAAACCGTGTTGAAAGCAGACGTTGTGTACCTTAGAATAGTGCTAATATGCTGTGCTTTGTTGTTAAAGTGGAGAGGCCGAAATAAACCTATTACCAGTTTCTCCCGTGTTGCTCTCATGGTACACTGCAGTAAAATGTTTTGTTTTTAGTCTTTTAGAATGCATTTTCCAGTGTGTTAAAGCAATGGATCTTCAGTAAAAATTCCATCTAATAGCTGAAAAAATGCAGCTGTATTACTAAAATACACTCTTTTTTTTTATAAGAACCTTTTTTATAAGAACGTTGAGGCTGAGATTGACCCAAATTTTAAGAACGTATT
>JAOTRI020068483.1:0-16863 GCA_028564885.2 Zoanthus sanctaehelenae
ACTTGATTAAAAGACCTCACTAGCATTTCGGTACACACGATATTTACGCTCAGCCGTCAAAATCCACCGTGACTCGTAAGTGTCTGCTAAATGCTGAAAATAGAACAGTGTTATCGCTATTTATAAATAGATTACTTCATCGACTGAAGTGCGCTGTACGGATTTTTATTCACGAGTCGCACAACTTTAGAAACGAACGAGTGAGGGTAGCGACAAGTGAGTTTTTAAAGTTTTACAACGAGTGAATAAAATCCGTAAAAAGCACTTTCTTTGGTGTAATTTGTTTATTATATGTTAAAGGAGAATAAAAGCGTGTAAATCAAAAATTTTATTGTTTTCTTTGTGATGCAAGCTTTATTAATCATGTTTGCAAAATAGCGAAAATCAAGAATCCGATTAAACTGAAACTTACGAAATACTTCGTCTTTTCCTTTCATTCTCATAAATTCTTTGAGTACGGGAATTTACTCAGCGTGTTTTTGCTTGCTTGCTCTCGATAAAAGCCTCTAAAGTTGTTTCAGGTGGAACAAAACGTGCCGAAGCCATGTTTTGCGGGAAACACAAACATGTTTTCTCAACCGGCGCGCCAAGGAACCCATTTCAGTGTTAAGTTCTGATTGGCTAATTGGTGATTTACTCAATACCCATTGGTTATATTTTTTATATGTGAAAAAGCTACACTGGAAGCTGATTGGAGGTATCGCTTTTTTCACCGTGTGAAATATAAAGAAGAGAGAATTCTATTTGGAAAGTTTATTACATGAAATTGGCCTTATATATAATAAAACAAAATATTATATATAGTATACTAGTAGCACTCACTTTCTGTTAGAAGTAAAAAGTATTATGATAGTTTTACATCTGCAGAGTCACAAATACGACAAATACTGTTTGACTTTATGACACGTTACCACAGTTGCCAACCGTTAAAAAATCTAGAAATTCATTTGTGGTTCTTTGTGGTTATTTCCAATAACTGTAATTGTGATTAAATAGTGTCACCGTGACCTTATGATTATAGTAAAATTTTGGTCAAGAAAGCTTCATTTTATTTCTTTTTAGTTGAACACGTAATATGGTATGTGATAGGTGAGACACAATCACTTATTTTTGGCATGGGCCAATAATGCTTATACAATAATCAAGGCTCTTGGCAATTATCCCGGAAGAATCAAGTCTTTATTCGGGAGACCGGGACACAAGGTCTAAATTCTGGAGACTCCCGGATTATCCGGGAGCGTTTGCAGCTATATTGTGCTTTTAGAAAGTTTAAATTTGAGGGTTTTTTTAAAAGTAGAAATTATCAAAAAACCCTTCACAATTTAGCAAAAAATTGTGACATCATGTATATGAAGTCACTTTAAAAACTATCTTTTTGTTTGAAAAATAAATAGTTACAACTGAATGAGTTTTACTTAGTGGTACTGAGGAAAAAATAAGACCGACAATAGAACTAGAGTAAAAAAACTACAAAAAAGCAATTCAACTCCTGCAATCAAACTCATCGAACTCACAAATACTTGACCCTAAGTCACTATTAACAAAGCATTGTCAAATTTTTACCAATTTTCATAACTTACAAATGTTTCCAGTTGAGGTAAAATCTTCCCGAGCTGATGCACCAAGCACAGAATATGTTGTGCTAGCACCTGATTTGTGGTAGGTCCTTTCTGTGTCGGTAGAGTCACGTTTTTGATATGTGGAATAACGCTTGAAAGCTGACTTTTGATTGTGGCAACGTCTTCGCGAAGTTCTTGAAGTCTTATTTCAGCCTTTTAGAACAAACTTTTGATTAGCCACTTGTATAAAATTTCTATTCTTATGTATAAACTACAGCGACAGTGACAGCGTGATGCTGTTAGTGACTATTACAACTTGGCCTTGGTTCGCTATCTCGGTTTATTGAAAAATTATTCACCTTTACGTCCGTCTGGTTCGACAAGCTGGTAAAAAGAAAGCCCATTGTGTGGGATGCTCGAGTTTGATTCCCGGATGGACCAATTCTAAGGTTGAAAGATTATTGAGGAGAAAGTGCTGCCTTTGTTATAACGTCTGTAAATGGTTAGACTTTCACGTCTTCTCTTCTAAGGACCTCAAACCGTGGGTCCTCGGGGATTATATTTGTATTTATGTGTGTGTGTCTGTTAAGTGAAAGGGCTTCGTTCACTTTAGAGTGGCAAAGATTGTGTCCCTAACTAGTAAGCCTTTGGCAAGCTAAAAGACCCCAAAAATATTTGTTGTTATCATTATTTTTAATATTGATATTATTATCATTACTATTAAACAATTAGACCCGTAACCCGAAATGGCCCTTTAGGGCGAAGAGTCTAATTGCTTTAGTATCACCCAACTAGTATGACAGAAAAAGCAATAATAAAGTTAGCAAATGCAAGTTGAAGAAAGATTTATTTGGGAATAAATGAAAGAAAGCATGTAAATTTCTCTACTCGATGACTATGACTAATAGTTCACTAGTAGCGTAGCCAATTAAAAAGCAGGATCTACATTAAACAACTAGTTGGGTGATACTAAAATGGAGATATTACTGGCAAAATATAGCAGTTCACGATTAAAAGACCTGCTGTAAAGTTCTGCGCAATACTTCAAAATAATTTATTCTAATAAATGAAGTTAATTATCTTTACTTTTTATCGAATTCTTTATATGATAAAAAAATAGAAGAAACTGACCCAAAAAATATAAAAAGTATAAAACAAATAACAAAAATATCAAAAACGCGCTACTTACTAGCTTTTGATTATCTTCGCTAGTGCCCAGATCCCGTCTCCTCCTACCAAACTTCCATCTCCACCCGACGTTCCAGCCCCTGTTACGATGGTTGTAGCCTGCATTAAACCTATGATTGCCTCTATTGGCATAAGCATTGATACCCCTGCAATTGGATTGGATAAAATAAAATATTAATGACAATGTCAATGGCAATGAGAAAAACAAAGACTATATCAATGACACTGGCAATGACAATGACAATGAAAACAGCAATGACAAGGACAAAAGCAAAGACAACAAAAATGACAATGACAAAGATAATGCAACAACAATGACAGTCTAACAACAACGGAAATGGCAATGATATTAGCAAAAACACTAGCAAATGCAATGACAATGAAAACTATGATGACAATGCATGGCAATGACAACGGAGATTACAATGACAATTGCAATGAATGTGGCCATGGCAATGACAACGGAGACTACAATGACAGTGGCAATGAAATTGGAAATGACAATAACAATAACAATGCCAAAGACAATGGCAATGACAATGGCAATTGAAATAACAATGACAAAAAAACTTCAGTGCAATGATGGCAAGGACAATGTCAATGTCAAAGGCCAGTTACTTAGTAACAACAATAGTACTAATGGCAAAGGCAATGCTCTTGGTAATTACATTTGCTTAACTGGCATTCAAATAAAATCTAAGTTCAGAAAAAAAACCCACAAAAATCAGAGGGAAAATAAGATAGGAAAAGTAAAAGTTTCCTGCCCTTAAATTTTGATTAACTGCTCACCCGTTCCATGGCTTGTAATTCACATTTGTATTCCATCTGTTACCTCTATAATTGTAGGTACCACCGCGATGTCCTGCATTGAAGGTGTGCCGGCCTCGATTGTACGTGACGCCGCCTTTACCAACACTCAGGCGGCCACGCCGTCGCCGTCGCCGTCTACGCCAAGCGTCACTGTGAATTAAATATATTCAACACAATGGGCAATTTGTCAAAAGATGAGAAGATAACTAGCGTAAGCTGCGTCGGTGTTACTATAAAAACAATTTAATGGTAAATATGTACATTATACACCGTAATAAAGAAGAAAGCTTGTTGACTTTTCGGACGTTAGTTCTTTGTCAGCCTACGTCAACAAAGAACCAATTAATGCACATACTCGTGACGAAATTGTTCAAAGATGAGTAAACGACCTACAGTAGTGGGTAGAAAGACGAACAGATGGGTTGATAGATAGAATGACCTGTTTATAAAACAAAAAGATAAAGAAGAAGATGTATAGCCGCGGAAAGACAACAGATCGATAAAAAAAGTAATTAGTTTCTCTAGAGCTCATACATTAAATGCTTCCTTACTCGCTCGCAGAATCTATTCTGGACGAATGGGCTTCTTGTGGCGCAAGATTATATCGTAGAAAGACGAACAGATGGGTTGATCAATAGAATGACCAGTTTATAAAACAAAAAGCTAAAGAAGAAGATTTATAGCCGCGGAAAAACAACAGATAGATAAAAAAAATTAGAGAAACAAAGAAACCAAATTGATGAAGAGACAAACTTAGATAGCAGAAACAGCCAATAACCAGCATTTCGTGAAAATTATCAATTGTTCAGAAAATGTAAATGTTTCCCGAAATCTCTCACTTGTCAGAAGATTTTAGTTGTAGAACTTCTCTGCTTCGTGGAATACCTCGGTAATGTCACAGTGGCAGATCAGTCCAGAGATTCTAGAAGGGGGGTGAATAATACAAAGAATTTACCAGTGACTCTAGGAGAAGAAGGGTGGCAAGTAAAAAGAATGTACCAGAAAATTGAAGAAAAGGGAGGTGAAAATTTACCCATTTCACCCCCCTGTATCCGCCCCTGTGTCACATATTGAAATTATGTTTTATTTCATCTCTGGCATTTTATAAAAGATAAATGCCTTTCTATTTGCTTTATTTCGTCTAGTTTCATTAATTTACGGTAAATACCCATAACCTTGACGATAAAATTTCTCGAAACACTTTTTCAACTCTTTCAGCTAAAAAAAAAATTGTTGTAGACCTTGGAAGTATTCCGTTCCTTCAGGTTCCGAAATAAGATGAAAGGCAAAGCTTAAGCTTAAAATGTAACTAAAGGCAATGATAATTATCAGAAAAATTAGTATCAGGCTACAATATATGGTAAGAGAATTTTAATAAAGTCCAAATTTGCTCAACTTCAAGATATGTATGGAGATTTGTATAAGCCACTACAGCGAAAGAAAAAAAAGGGAGTTGGCAGTTGCGGAAACAACAAAGTATTATTGAAAGATCAAGGGAGGCAGGAAAAAATAATGTCAACCGAACTGATGAACATACAAATGACAAAAAAGAGGGACTTCGGCTCACGAGTAAATGAAAGCAGTGTTCAAAAAAGAGGGACTTCGGCTCACGAGTAAATGAAAGCAGTGTTCAAAAAATACCTTAATAGTTCTTAAAGTTTATACCTGCTATCGAAGAGAAGGAAAACCATCAAAAGAACGAGAAGCAAGAGAACTTTTGTATTCATAGCGGTGTGCTGTTTTCAACTAAGTTTCGCTAACAGTTCAACTGACCACAATGCAAGTGTAGCGTAGAATAAAGTATGTTTCACATCCTGCATGTTTTGAATCTTTGCGTTTCAGCTAGCTTAATTCAATTCTATTGTTTGACACAACATCGTGTAAGATAAAACAAGTGTAATATAAAGTTTGCTTACATCCTGGTTTGAATATTTGCGTTTCAGCTAGCTTAATTCAATTCTATTGTTTGGCAAAACATCAAGCAAGAAAAACAGGTGTAATATAAAGTTTTCTTCACATCCTGTTTTGAATCTTTGCGTTTCAGCTAGCTTAATTCATTTATATTGTTTGACTGAAACATCATTCAAGATAAAACAAGTGTAATATAAGCTATTAACCCAACCGCCTTTCTTGATGACCGTTTCAATATAACAATAAGAAATATGGTTTTTAAAGAAGCAGAACAACAATTAGAAACATAGTAGTTCGGAGTTCTAAAGCTTGTAATTGTAAAAATTGACAATTTAACCCTAGAAGGCCTGGGCCAAAAAAAAGTTATACGAAGGCATAAAGGGGGTGGGGTGGGATGAGGGTCATCTGACCCCCCTCGACTTTCTCTGCAATTCATCCGTTTGACTTAAAATTTTGTAGACATACTAAGACACCTTTTTACTTTTTATTGATGGTATTTGCGTAGACAAATATTGTTTTCCATTGTTACCGTAACCATATAAATGACGTCATCTCGTCGAAAAACATGTTTTTTCCTGTTTTTTCATAACCAGTAGGTGTATCAAATTAACTAAACAATCATATCTCCTAAATAAGGATAAACACAAAATGGCAAGAAAAGTTAAGTTTTAAGTAAGAAGAGTTAAAAAATAACGTAAAGATGAAAATAGTATTTTTTTTGTAAATTTTTGAAATCTGCATTAACTTTGAACATAATGTATTCGAGAACCAAGGGGGGTAGGAAGTTGAAATAAACGTCAAACAATGTGTCAAGTAATAACGAACAGCTATTCGAAGTCGCATGGATAAGTAACGAAACTTTGCAAAATATGTAAAAAAAAAAACGAGGGAGGAGAGTCAATTTAACCCCCCCCCTCCATGCCTTCCAAGGTTAAGAATCTAGATTTAAAAGAGAATAATTATATATTGCCCTTAAGTGTTTCTAAACACCGAAATTAGAGGCAAAAAGAACCGAAACCGGAAAAAAAAGCGGTCAGCAACCAGAATCAGCCCATCGGTACACTTACTTCATATTAGAGATGCAGACTCTTAGTCTAAGGTTCAAGTCTACTGGTTGTTCAAAAGCCGATTAGCACTAACCCAGGGTTAAATATTTAACCCACGATTTTGTTTTCAATCATTCAGGGAGAGGTTTTACGTGTAATTTTGGGCTTAACAAAAGTTTTCCTAGAAAAATCCAAACAGTCTTTATAAATAACCGTTTACCTTTTCTTAAAGAAAAAAATTCTTGTTTGAATTTTTGCATAAACCAGGGTTAAACTTAAACAGTCTTTGAACAACTGGGCCCTGAAGGGCAGACGTGGTTGGCGCAGTTGGTATAAGATCTCTGTTTTCTAACCACAAGATCCCCAGTTAGATCCTCGGAAGCTTGCCGAGAAAGAATCTAATATCCGTGTTACCTTTTTTTCTGCCTAACCAACTCAGCTTTCCATCCTTCCTGGGTAGGAAAATGATTACCAGCGTCTGCTGGAAGCTAACCTGCGATGGATTAGTGTCCCGTCCAGGGGGAGTTAAAAGACTCTCATCCGCTTAACACTACGGAATCCGGAGATAAGCGCCGGCCCCATGGGCCACTGGGCTCATAAAATATTTTATTTGTTTTTAAGTTTAGAAACATACTCTGCCATCTTCGAATACCGATTCCGTGCCCCGCAAACATTACTCAATTCTAACAACTTAAACAATTTTTATCAATTTATGAGTTGACATAACGAGAATACTACTGAAAAAATAGCAAAACAGTTACTGTTTATTTATCAGCAGTGTAACTCAAATTGTGTGCAGTTCTATACTGAACTGGTTTCTACTCCATTATGACGGTACAATACAATCTTCTGCTTCTCTATTTTTAATATATCTCGTTTTCTTTTTCGGTTTCTGGTTTTGGACAACGAGGTTTAGCAACGCTTTCTTCCTCTCAAACTGGAGCCATTAGATGGAATGAGAAAATGCTTCATATATGCAAATGATTATCAAGTCACTTTTCTCTTTATTCTTTAAAGTCCCTGTATCGCTTTTTTTTATCATTTAGATGAAAAGTACAGCCCTTCATTGATACTAGATTTATAAGATTAAAACGTTTTTAGCGATTCTTGTTACGTTTTTTGAGTTTTGAAACATGCAAATTAAGACAATTTCGGGACAGCTATCGTTTTTGACCGAGCATTATTATCTTTTTAAAGTTCTGGGCAATGACGTAAGAAAAGGTACTTATATAGCTTCCTGTTCACCTCTAACACTTTCAACACAAAACGTTTTTGATCTACTGTTTAAAACACTGTGAAAAATAGAAAAATTCAGTTTAAGTAATATGTTTGTCACGTTTTTCATTGTAAAATTTGAAGGACAGCAAAGGACGTCTGCCTACTGCCACGTCACAGGTACCAGTCCCCTGCGCACGGTCAAAATTCGAATTCCTAACTTTTTTTGATTAAAAACTATACTTAGGATAGGAATTTTTCATTGGTCATTCAAATTTTGAGATCATAGATGACAATAGTTTTCATTTCAAGATAAATAAAAAAAGCGATATAGGGACTTTAAACTATAATATCTTTTTGTTTTTTAAAAATGGTTATCTAGTTTTATTTTAGCAATAACAGAGCATCTTTTTAAAGTTTTTTTTATTTTTACTTGATCTATGTCTTCATGTGTGTGGCCTACCATAAGATAAGAGAGACGAACCTGTAAATGTAAGTGAACAAAGTTTCATTATTTTAAAAGTTTGGCGCTCGTTTGTTGCACTGAATATAATGATCAGAGCCGTCTGTTACGTTATTCTCACAGTTCGAACAAGGTGTTAACGTACTTTTTTGAATACACCAGCTTTGACCAGAAGAGCACAAAAACCCAGAATATGAATGTTTTTACAATCACGGTAACAGTTATCCAACTGAAGATAAAGGACGGGTATTATTCGTCTTTTCTGAAAGAAATAATCGGTAAAAAGTTTGTGTTTATGTATTCCAGTTTTACCGGTAAATCCACATAACGCTAACAATGACCAATGCTTATTTAAGAGTTAATTACTCCTGCAATTCCTGCGAACATTTTTTCTTGACTTATAGTCAGTTACTTGTTAAAAACGTTTTTTCTTCTATCATTAAGAACACTTAGAGAAAATTATATTTTACTTACACTATAAAATAGCAATGGGTTAGGATAGTTACGTTATGTAGTTTCTTCTGTTCTTCTGTAAGAGTGTAATACTAGACCATACATGCGCGCGGTTCTCTACCAAACCATGATTCTTTGAAAAGTTTAAAAATAAATTTTATTTCATATATTGAAATAAGTGAAATAATTGCTATTTATGATATAAACTATATCAATATATGTATACTAAGCATGTTTTTTGCATATGATGACTTACCAAGTCTGTCACTAATGTATGTCATATACGGAGCGAAAAAAACAAACTGTTCTTTTAATATGCCTAAATGTTGATATCAGAAAGTTAATGGTCGGGTTAGAGCCTTGTGGCCACAGAAGAAAGTCGATGAAGCACATTGCCAGGTTTGAACCGTGCGACAACACTCCCGTGACATGCGTTTTCATGAATTCAACCGAGTCTCCCTCTATCTGTATTTCAAAGAAACATCACAGCAATTTCATTAGCAACTTTTATAGTCAAGACTGTAGCCTAAAAGCAGCAAGTCTTTTTTTGTTTTTTGCTTTTAGATGCGAAATTGGTTTATAAAGAAACTAACCTTTGTTGTCTGAATCCAGTGTGGAAGATGAGTTTTTGCCTGGTCCATACCATCAGTAATAATAGAAAGATATTTGTCTGCTCTATCAGTTGATTTCTTTTGATGTTTATAATACTTTCTGCGTTCAGCTCTGAAAGCATATAGAAAAAAAAATTGTCACCTGTGAACATATACCCTTTTTTTATAAGAACAAACATAATAGGAGAATTGAAATAGGACCAAAAAATGACGGGTCAACTGTTTCGTATTCTTTAGCAATGGCCAGACGAATTTCCTTGTACATGTGAGACTTGTCTCCATCAAAATCTAGCCCTTTATATGCCATTCGTGTTTTGAAATCAATCATTTTTTCAATCAAAGTTTGAATCATTCTTTCATTCCACTTGAACACCATTTTGATTCTTGTGTCGTGAGTTTGCGTTATTTGAGGTCAGTGAATACGCATGCGTACTAATAAACTTTTCGTCCCGGCAAAAGGGATGGCACGTTTATATAGAAAAATTGCCATCCTGGTTGCCGAGATCTCGGTTCCGACAGATGAGATCTCGGAAAGTGGGACAGTTCGCCTTCTCATATAAACACAAATATAATTTTATAGAGAATAAGGCCCTGATAGCGTCATCTCGGTAAGTGGGCCACCTCCATATAAACAGGCCCTAAGAACAAATTAAGATCAATCTAAGGCTTAAATGAAGATGTTAAGGGAAAATAAACTTTTATAACAATGGTGAAACGCAACAAGCAAACACACTTACTTATCTTATTCTTAATAAACTCTAACTGTAACAAATACTGTGCTGTACAATACACATATATTGTCGTATCTCCTAACTTTGTACTCGATTACTAAATACATACTTGGTCACTAAATGTATTGAAATTACGTAGTGTGGTGTATATGGCATACAGTACAAGAACAAAATAAGAACATTTTGAGCTTCAAAGTGCTAGAGAATAAGAACATTGAGCCTGCACGAGCAAAATGTTACAAGTTCTTATTTTTTTTAAAAAAGTGTACTTACGCTAGTTGTTCCATGTGAAGTTGTTTTTTCTGCGACCACGTTAATCTTTTTTCTTTGCTGCGGGGGGAACGAATGTGTTCATTTATGAGCAAACAGACACCACACTTTGTGAAACGGTTTGTCTGAATTATAAGAAAACACCAGTAAAAACAGAATCATCACATTGCTAAATATATATCATCTTGTAACCTGGATGTCTTTCTACAATCATGTTATCACTGCTTCCATCACTATATATAACTGCGAAAAGCATATAGTTCGATTACATTATACAGCTTGTTTTCGAGACTTAAAATATTGAAAACGAGCATATGTCAATGAGTTGATCATGTACTTCACCTTTGGTATTACCACGTTTGGGAAATACGTTTTCCACATGCACCTGAACTGCCCGGTGGATAATGGGGTTGCCGTCTTGCCAGCTTTCATTGCTTCGCGGTAGGAAGAGTGTACTTTCGAAATGGTTAAACAGGCACTGAGGTAACTCCATTCTGTTAGTATCTGGCATACGATTTGCCAGGGAAGTTGCAAATTCACTAAACCACAACTCAGCTTCTATGCCTCGTTTTGACTTGAGCACCATACCAATGCAACCATGCAGAGAGAAAGCAGTTCCGCATTCGTGCTGTTTGCGCCACAGATGGAACCTGCAAACCGACATGCATATTAGGTGTATGAATAGTAATCAAGTGATCATGCTTTTATTTTCAATAAATCAGTTTTTATTCCAGCTTTCTAAAGCAGAGATAATTACAAAACTATAGAAACTGTCATGACTTTTATTTAACTGCATGCGTGGAGAGAAAAATGGTGTGTTCTGGTTCTAATATGATCTGCATTTGAAAAACACAAAGCGAATCAATTATTCTTTCTTATCTCTTCTTAATTCATTATGCAACCAAAAACACAAATAAATCTAAAACTGATCAGTATTTTTTGCATCCATTTCATCACTCTTATTTCCTGTAGGCTTTATATGCAGCCGGTCTGCCGTTAGACGGTGTTTTAAAAAGTAACCTCTCACCTCATTTAAAGTTTATAAGGTCTTCCCCATATTTAAATTATAGGGAACAGGCTACTTATTAGGAGGTTAAGTTTGTACTTTTATACGTTAAAGTTTAGATAGCATTACCTTCCATAAGCTAGGCCGTAGCTAAATATCCAAGCCTTTTGACAGATGCGTTTTCCTTTTACGTAATAATCATATTTTACTCTCCCTTTCCATATTCTTTTACTTATATCAAAAAAATTTAGAAGCCATTGCGCTTGTTCATCCCTGCTTTTTTCTAGGAACTCCATTCTAGTTTCAAGGATCTCACTTTTTTCTAACACTTTAGTAATGCAGTTCGCTTTGCAACACTTTGACAAGGTTATTTGTTGGTCAATATTTTCAGATAGACGAGTTTTGGCAGGCTTATTGCTTTTTTTATGTTTTATTTTCACCGGTCCTTCCACGTCGTTGTTTGTTGATGCGCCCAGTATTTTGGACGGTTCTTCAATTAATGGGTCATCAACAGCATCCTGCATAGGGCGAAAAAGTTGAAAATGTTACGGTAAATAACTGTAATTTAAAAAGGTATTTTTCGGCCAAAGCATATATTTCTGCTGACTTCGCTTTTCGTTATACTTTTTTTTTAAATGTATTAGTTCTATCGATCAGAGTTAACACAAAAAGGCGGCTCTGAAGTCTGAAGGAACTATTGTATTGAAAATTCAAAATACAGATTCTACAATTTGTGCAAAAATATAAAAGAAAAATTAGCCTTTATAAAAAGTTACTGGTTATTACAAAAATGTATATGAGTAGTTGTGGGAATTTAAGAAGGGGAGGGCGTTACAAAAGACAAAGGCAATCTTAAATCTCTTGTGATGCAAGTACAAGTCAATTTATTAAAAAAGGATCGCAAATACTTACTCGGTGATCGTCGTCAAAGCTTCCTTCGAGCAACTTGACGTCATTATCTTCAGTGTTTATCTGCATGTTCTAGAACAAGAAATATGACTGTAAACTGAATTTCTCGAAAAAAGAAATAGGGATTTCAATAATTGAACTTGTAATTACAGTTTAAGACCTACATATCAACTTAAAATCACTTTAACTGATTCCTGCGCCGATTCCTAGCAGATTAAATGTTCAGTGTTAGAAACGCAGCTGAAAAGTTTTAAAGTGCAAACTTACCGACATCTGGTTTTTATATTCTAATCCTAATTCTTGGCTTTAGTGAACCGGAATTCAGAGAATAGTTACAGTTTCTTAAGTTATAGGGTTAGCTAAGTAAGAAGAATAACCTATCCGGAAATCATCCCATTCCATTTCCATATCACTGTCACTGTCATCTTCGGGGGAACTGGAAGATATACTGGGAGACTGAACATCCAGATGGTTGCATGCACCTCCACAAGCACAAGGTTGGGCATTGTTTTTAACATTTTTTGTCTGCATTCAACAAACATAAATAGAACATGGAAATTAAAATAATTAAATTGAAAAGGAAAATATCACAATGATCTTTATTGTTACTGTAATGTGCTTTGTTAAATAGCAACAATTAACACGTAACTTATGAATACACACTTTTTCTATAAATTTTTCCGAGGCTCATTGTTTTTAATTTTTTAGCTGCGTGCTTCAGCCTCAGTTTGTTCATGTTCCTGTCGGCGGTTTAAACATTTTCTTTGTTCATACTTGTACAGTATTTTTGACACATACATGTGCAACGGCTGAAACTGGGTAATGGTAGATATAGCAATAAACGGAAAACGGTTCTTCTGTTTTTGTTTGTGCACATTGCAAACATAAATTTTAAGATTCAGTAAAATTTCATCCAGAAACATTTTCCCATTTTCTCGAACCTCGGCCTGACCTTGTTCTTAAATTGTTCTTAATTTTCTGTCAATCTGAGCCTCATTTTAAATCACTTTTTTATCCTTTAAAAAAATACTTTCCCAAAAAACTTACGCCTTTTGTTATTTTTGCTCCGCCTCGTAGCCTGAGAACTTGATGCTGCTCATTTAGACTTCTTTTCTACAATTAAGATGCCTTGGCTTAAGTACAGAAAAATTATTTTAGTTTTATTTTGTACAGTAGGTGAATACACACTTTGCAACAATTTACCAAGTAAGTTTAAGTTTGTTCGTGTTTAAACTTTCACCTTTACACACGGAAATGCAAACTGAAACACTTTGAAAATTAGATAAAAAAACATACCTTTTCAACTTTATTTTCACGGCCCGAGAACTCGACTTCTCTAATTTCAATGTTATTGTCCATATACTCTTTAGCTAAGCGGATAAGTTGGCACATACTGTTAGCATAACGGCGAATTTCATCTTCAATGGCCAATAATGCCGAGATAAATCCTATCTTTTCAAAATAGAAAAAGAAAAAGCTAGGTGGGTATGGTTTGTCATCGTCATCGCCATCATTTCCATTGCCAGAAATAGTGAATTACCTCCAATTTTCCCGCCAAAAATGCTAAACGACAAAGCTGCTGTTGATAATAATTGGGATTTGTTTCTACTTTTTTCTTCTGCCTGAGATGGTATTTTGGAGAAACCAAACATTAGACTAATAAACATCGGAACTGCAATTTTTGCCCAAAAAAAGAGCGCTAATAACCATTTGAAGAAGAACTTCTGAATCTTCCGACAGCTCTGTTTTATCAAACAGCTCAACTGGAGATAATGCTACTATTTTTAATGATTTTATTCAGTTTTTGGCGCTACTTTTAACGACCAATAAGAAAAGATTTGTTTTACGATTGGCTTTGGTGCGAGATATTTCGTAAAAAGCCATACTTAAAAAAGACTTATTTATCAATTTTTAACAGCCTAGGTTAATAATGAACTAATATTAATCTTGGGCTATAATTTTAAAATAAAATCATTCTGATCATTCTTTTCTGACTCCATGTATCTACAAGTCTTGAAACTTTGGAGTTCATTTTAACAAAAGAATGTTTAAGATCTAGAATTATCATGCACAATAAAAAGAATGATCTAATCTGTTAAGTTTTGTTTGAATAGCAAAGACGTAATCACGATTTCAATAATTTACTGGAATTGAACTGAATTGACGCGCGCTCATACACAAGTGTAATATGAGAGGTTGGCGATGTGAAATTTTAAAACAAGATTGCTGGTTGAAAAAATGAAACCTCCATAGGACTCACAACACGACTACCACCTATAGCAGTTTGTTTTCTTAATATCATGTCTTGATTCACATTGAAGCGCAGCAAAAGTGAAAGGTTGGAAACACAGAGTTAAAGGACATCGATTCTTAACAAAGAGTTTGCATTTATTGAGCACTGGTCAATACATTTTGTGTTATTTGATATCAGAAAATGGAGGGAGGAATATCGGTGATGATTTTTAAAATTAAAATTAATTAAACAAAAATTGCGTTATTCGCGTTATACAATGTTTATTCGTGTTAGTACTTTTTCATAAACACACCGGAAATTTCTTAAAAAAATGTATTTTGCAATTAGGGTTTCCCAACCGTAAAGACATTATTGCACAGGCGTATATATGCGTTAGCTTACAGTAATCTTAGACTAATTTTTACTTCTTTAATTCTTATATTTCCATAGCAAATTTTGTATCAATCGCTCCAGCAAAAGGAGATGAAAAACGAAAACAACGTGGAATGATTGCTGTTGAACAAGATTTTATGGACAGTACAAAAGATATTCGTGGTATTATTACACGGCAATGAATGTTGCTCCAGAGTCAATCGAAGTCTCGACAACACATAAAAATGCAGAAGTCGATAAAATAATATGTTCTGAATTACCTTAAATATTACAAGCTACTGACAAATGGCATTAGTTGTTTGTGACCCAATATTTTCAGATTAGGGTGTTTTGAAATATATCTTTTTACAGCCTTTTACATATTACATATATATAGGATTTTAGGAAATAACGTCTCGTTGCGCGTTTTAGCCGAAGGTTTTGGAATCTCGTGTTACAACTAGATCAAATGGAAAACAAAGTAATATCTAATTCCAACAAGATTACAACATATACTTTTAACTGGCTGACGGCAGCTACACCCCAGGAAGAAATTTTAAAAAATTTACAAGACCAAAGACATAAAGTAAGTTGAAAATCACATCAACTTTTGATCTTCAACACTACATTTTTAGTGATTTTTTTTTTGTTCTCAGAAAGTGCGGTTGTAAATATCAATGAAATGAGGTGACCAAATTCAAGGGAATGAATTTGCAAGCTGCTCTAAGACGGAGAAAACGTGTTCCTGTGAACCTGAAAAGAAAGAACTAGTAAGCAAGCCTTTTCATGTTCAATGCAGTTTTGTTTGTTCATTTCAAAAAACATTCTACTAATTCTAGGTTAGATTGTGACTAAAAAATGTTCTTCGATCGCGTTATACAGAATGCTGCTTAACTATTTCAGTTTTTCAGACTTTGAAGACTAACTTAGTATAATCCAGTTATTTCCCTTGCACTCTCATAGGACAAAGCTTTCCAAGAGGCTATCGCACAGAAAAGACTCATTGAAAAAGAATTAAAAAAGGTAAATTGCAAACTATGTGTTTATGGGCTCAGGGCCTAAGCTACCAGCCCGATCATGTACATCCCACCGTATAAGTTGACTTGTTAAAGATTTGTGAACAGCTGCCGAACCTTCCGCCACTTTGAGACTAATGAGCGCCAACTGCCTCGGACTAAACCCTAAGGTCTTTCTTAGAAAGGCTTCACTCGCCGATGAAATTAGACCTCCCCAGTTGGCTGCAACCACCGCGTACTCGACCTTTCATACAGATGTACAATGTTTCACCCACTGGGATATCATTGGTTGTTTATAATAAGTGATCTTTTGCTTCCATAGATGCTGAATCCGACACAATAGTGGCATCAACTACATACACCTTATCATCATTATATGAAATAAGATCTGGCTACCGTAATCCTAACAAAGGATCACGTATAGCTGGTTCAACCATGGTCTTAAAGCCCTCTTTTTCTACACCAGATCTAACAAATTCCACAATATCATTATGCTTTTTCACTCGAGGCCCGTGCGTACGGGGGCACACTTGTATCATTTTCTGTGCTGAAGATGGTTTCAGGCACGCCTCACAATTCACATCTACATTTTGCCGACCTCTACTTCCTCTAGTCTTTGAGTACAAAACCTCTGCTCTTTCCCTTACAGTGCCGACAAATTGTTTACCCCCTGCTTTACTGGCAGATCGTATATCCAGTAATGAGCTTCTGGGCAACCTTTAGCTTGACATAACCCTCTTCCATCCGACGACGCATGTAGGATATCCACCCACGCGCCGGCTATAGATTTCCTATCATGAGCTATTATGTTACAGATTTTGGCAGGCTTAGACAACACAGACATATTTCTTTTAAAGTGTTCAGTATTAATAAGGCATTGAGAGATAGGATCAGCAGCGTTAAGCATTTCATTCAGTTTACTCTTTTTAAGATCTGGAATAACATATCTCAGAGATGGAATTCCTAACCCACCTGCCTTTACATTAGCATAGTAAAATGCTATTGTTGTATCTTTTGGCAATTTCAGCCAAGATCTTAAGGTTGATCTAATCATACTATCAAACCACTTG
>JAOTRI020068562.1:0-16861 GCA_028564885.2 Zoanthus sanctaehelenae
CTTGATGATGAGCTCAGGCACCCGAGATTTGCCCAAAAATGCCAAAAAAAAGACATTTTTTCGGCGGTTTTCACCTGCAACCGCCTCTCAAAAAAGATTTGAAAATCGATACGAGGTGTAACGTGACTAAAATTTACGTGTCATCTCACATACAGGCAATACCCAGTCCCCCAGGTTTTAATTAAAGAAAAACAAGAGTTTTTATAGGGCCACTCTCCTTTTTTCCATACATTTTTTCATGTGTACTCCCGCCTTAAGGCGAATGGACAATGTCAATGATTGTCTTGTTCTTTTTTCGTATACATATCAGCTAGTAACATTCGATATGCAGACGATCGTTTATTAATGATAACGACTGATTGCTGTATTAACTTTAGCTCAATATTCGAATATGCCCGCACCCAGGGTGGAAACAAATTTACGAACCTAGCGGCCCATATGAAGCCGGTGCTTATCTCCAGCTTCCAGAGTGTTAAGCAGACGACAGTCTTTCACTACCCTGGACGGGACACTAATCCATCGCAGGTAATAATAATAATTATTATTATTATTACTATTATAATAATAATTCAATGACTTTCCACTATAGGTGGCTCTTCTAAGCCATAAAACTAAGTTACTATAAATTTACAAGGCTGTAGCTATATATAAATATTATAAGAATTATTACAAACATATTAAAAAGCTAAAATACAAACTGAAAGATGACATAAAAGTTTTGACCATTTTAATCAGACAATTAATCTTTTATTAGCTTTTGCCTTAAAATATGATTTACACCTAGAGTAAAAATCTTGAGGTGTCCCTGATAATCTGACAGTCACCTAGGAAGAATGTTAAGGAGGTTAGCTCGCAGTAAACGCGGGTACTCCTTTACCTACCCCATAGGGATGGAAAGCTGAGTCAGCTTAGCGGGAAAGGTCACACAAATATTCGAATCTCTGCGAAGTGCCGGGATCGAACAGGGGACCTTGTTGCTGGAGAATATACAGTGAGTGTATCATGTTGTGACAATATAGTAGATATTAATTATATTAAATATGACAATATAGTAGATATTATACTAAGTATGAAACGATACTTGTGTGTTTTACCGTGCAAATTGCCAATGTAAATTACGAGATTGAGTAACGTTCAAATAGAAATATTTTTACATTTTTCAGCCACAACTTGAGATTGTTCGAAATTTTTTTTCATTTTCGGCCAATTTGAACTTATTGTTTGAAAGTGGTTCTTATTGAAAAGCGTATAATTTTTCAGTGAAAACTCCGACTATTTACTTATTTGCGTTTTGAAACTTCCAAGTCTCTGTCATCGTTTGCTATGGAAATTTACTCTAATCTGATTGACTGTAGATGATTTCTGTTGTTCCTATGGTTATACTAAGCCAACATTGTAACTTGCATTTAAATAATAATAATAATAATAATATTTGGATTTATATAGCGCCCTTTCCATATGGATATGCTCAAAGGCGCTTTACAGATCAGTACAAGGTTTGACAGTTGAGGGTCTTAGATAGTCCGCTGGAGCGGCTCACAGGTAATGCCATTAAGAAATGCCCTCAGAAGAACAGACAGATCACAACACCGGGATCACTACCCTACTCTTTTCGACAAGTGCGTGGGTTCTTTTAAGTTCCTCGACACCAGGTTGTAGAGGTGGGAAGCAAGACTGATGACCACTATGCCAACCTGTTTCTCCATATTGGTACTTAAAACATTACGTGTTCTAGCCAGTATTGATCTTTTTCATGCGTTGAATTTAGACCACAACTTCGGGATCACCACCCTACTCTTTTCAAGAAGTGCGTGGGTTCTTTTAAGTCCCTCGACACCAGAATATTTTTTACCAAACTTTAGTTTTGAGCTGTAGATTCTTTCACAAAAAGAGCATCCGTTGAAGCGAAACGTAGCGAATGGTCGTAAGTTGGAGTTTTACATTTGAAACTCAGATTGATGGTTGATGTGAGAATCAGTGACGGATAAGACAATAAGCTTCTACAGAAAAGATATTTTGATACTTCATCAATGAATAAAATATGTTAGCTACTGTTCTACTTTTTACAGTTTGGGATGAGGTTTTTTTTTTTAATTATCTGCTCGAACACAAAGCTAGTAAGGCTAGTTCGAATGAAAACAAAAAAATTCTAAAATTTCGCCATTAATTTTTATGGAAGAGGTCTATGGATGGGTATAATATCAGTTTTAACGTTCCTTTTCCGGCTTATAACCTTTTCACTCCCAGTTGTATTTGCTAAATTCTCCCAACCCGAACCCATACTTTTCATCAAAGAAATTTGAGAGAATATGACTTTAGATTTTCAGTACATTGCTTTGTTTGATCATTTCGAAATTTCTCATTACCAAATGTATTATTTTGTATGTTTTATGTAAGGAGAAGTTGAAGAAGTTGATAATTCGCTGGGACTGAATAGTTAATGAGATAACACAAAGGCATTAATGACCTTTAGACTTCATTCCAGCCGGTAGATCTTTTGGTTTTAGCCAAATAAAACGAAAATATCCTTTTTTTGTTCCAATCTTATCATTTTTACTTTTACAGATTGTCTTTCTATTGCTGTTGCTTCGCATAATAATAACATTTATGTGTTCAAAATTCTGCCCGACGGTAGCTCGGCAGAACTGAGTGGAACATGCAAGGTTGGTAATATAGCTCCGTTTTTGTTTAACCTATTTTCTTTTTAATTTTTAAGAAATAACGCGAGCATCAAGAAAGACAAAATAAAATACTAGTCACATTGCTAAGCTAATTTGAAATTTGATGATAAATAGAGTTTGTATACATGTATGTGTATAAGAGCCTCGAATCTTTTGTAGCGGTGCTCAACGAGAATATTTTACTTAGATGATTTTTTTACTAAAATTCTTTGCTCAATATGAGAAAAGAACAAGAAATTTCAACGCGCTAAATGTTTTGTTTTTTAAACCCTTCCTACCCAAGAGAGGGATATATCTCGTAAAAAACTTACCGTTTTGGTAAATGAGAATTTTGGATTTTATTGAGTAAAATACTTTGTGCAAGAAATGGTGAAATTTTCCCGTAATGCTTATATTATAATAGTAAGTTGAAAGAATTTACTGATATGTCATTCAATTCAGCGTGTTTAGAACTTAAAGTATTTAACTGAAGATTTTTCTACTCGTTTGAAATAGACCATAAATTAACAAAAAAAAAATAACAGTAAAATACCAGAGCATAAAAATGTTCACTTACCTCTTGTATCTAACTCGCCTTGCGCGAAACATGAAAAAAAGATGTGCAGCATATGTGCGTCTTACTTCACGTCATAGGAGATCCTGGGTACGCCTTGCGAGCGCACAAATTCTACCCAGGATTCCTGCGCGCCATGATGTTTTAATGTCTTTTCATCGATTAGAACTGAATGCTGTCTCTTCTTGGTCGCTTAAAGAGGCTTTCTCACTCAACCTCTCCCCTCCCCCCTCCCCCTTCCCTGTGCGCTTTCTTCCAGAAAGAATTCCGTGCGGAACTAAATATAACGCTTATTGATAGCAGGCTATTCGGATGGCAAAACATTGGGTCAAGCTTTTAAGTTTGATGCTGTCTCGTTTGAAAGATTAAGGTACTCTTTTTTCAAAACGTTTTATGTTATTTATCTTGCAATTTTCATTCCCTTTTAATCGTTTTTCGATATAGAAAGCACGCGCGGACCCTGGTGTGGACAGGAGTTGTAGTGTAATTAAAAATTGTGTTCTGAAACCGACTACCTGACCGATGGAAACTTCGATCAATACTGAGTCGGTTCAAGAGAGCCAATATCATCCCCCCCCCCTCCCCCATCGTCCTTCCCTCTTCCTTTCTCCCAAAAGAAAAACCTTTTGTGTTAAGAGTTATTTGAATAACGTATACTGAATTATTTCTCAAAAGGGTCACACGAGTTATGTTACGCATGTGGACTGGTCACAAGATGGCCAGACAATGCAGAGCACGTCAGGAGATTATGAACTGCTATATTGTAAGTAACAACTTTTAGAAGTGTGTTTTGTTAATCAATAAAATGAACTTAAAAGCTTTAGGGACGCAATCTGTTGTTTCTGTAACATTAGTTATAGCTTCATCATTTTAATATTGGAATAGTTTTGATTTGACATTGAATTCGAATAAATTTCTTTATCTAGATGAAACTAAACTGTATTGAGTTCCATAGCCTGCGTTTTTTAAAAAAAAGATGGGACTGGAGAGGAAAGAAAGAGAGCGCCTGGAACCGAAGCCCACAAAGCTCTGATACGCCTATCGGTCAGTTTCATGTCAAAATGACAATACCACGTTTCAACTTCTTGACCGCTATAGTAATTGTAAGAATGACAGCAAGTGAAAAACTCACAGCCGAACGGAAGTCTCACGTACTTCTTCGATATCTGTTGAAAAATTTGTCTGTAAATCTTTGCCAGCATCTAGCATAAAGTTTCTACTTCTTCGGATTGCAATTTGAAAGTCTCATAGAACTTTTCAAAATAGAAGTTCTCACGTGACACATCTTAACTAATCAACATTATACAATTATATTCTAATTAGATTGGATGATTTTCTTGCTTACGCTCCTTCCTTCCGCCCTCCCCAATCTTCTACTAACTCTTTTCTCTCTAAAATTTGTCATCACCCATCCCCTACTTTACAATTGTTTCGCAGACTAACTTTGATTCTCTCACTTACGAAAATTTTTTAGTTTTTTTTAATTACAATTTGAATTTTGTTAACTGTGTTTATAAATATCGTTAATAATAATCGTATCGAACAGACTGCACATGTATGGAACTTTTTATTGGAAATAATAAATATAGTTTTATTTTCTGATCAAATAGCTAAACTGCGAACTTTTCTAGATCGCCATTCTCACTTTAATGCCCGTGGAAATTCAACTTTATCTCTTTTCAGGGGATTTTGTTAACTGTGAGCAAATCACATCTTCAGAAGACATGCGTAATACGGAATGGGCGAGCCAGAACTGCATACTGGGATACTCAGTAATGGGTATGTTGAACCATTGCTACCGTCATAAAGCACCTACTACTGCTGCTGCTGCTATTACTACTAGTAGTAGTAAAAATATTTATATTCATTTGATATCACAAAACCCCCGAAATGTTTGTTCAAAATTTAGATAGCGTCGCGAAACAACTCCGTTTAAAATACTGCTACTAACAATAATTTTTACTTCTTATTTTTTGTTTTTTATCTACATAATGCATAAAATTTACTGATCCAGTACCGCCGCCGTTGTATCTCTCTTGTAGCGTTACCTACAACATCCCGTGCTAACATTACTTTACCTTTTTTCTTGCGTTACCTGAAAACTCTGGAGTTAGCACCGTTCTTCATTTTTCGTGAATTCAGATTTTCCGTTCCAACATCGCTCGATGTTTTCCCTAGCGTTACGTAAAACGGACCATGCTAGTATCGTTCTATCTTTCTTTTAGCGTTACCTTAAAGGTTAGAATATGCAGGTTGGACTGTACTTCCGCAAGCGACCCAAAAGGAATCTGCGTATCTAGCGTGAACCTTTGATTATTTGATTTCAGGGATTTGGCCTGAAGGTGCAGACGGGACTGACATCAACTCTGTCGATCGGTCAAACGCGAGGCACCTGTTAGTAACAGGAGATGACTTTGGCGATGTCAATTTATTCCGATATCCCTGTACTCATAGAAAGGTACTCAAGGTTTCATTCCTTGTGATTAGGGTTAAATATTAATGTATCGTGTGTCTCCTCAACAAAAGGTGTTACTTCACTATGAAAAGAAACTCGTATAATGCGTTTAGTATATGAGTTTCGTCCTAAAGTGTTGTACTTTTAATTATCTTTTCAACACTTAAAGAAAAATTTGTATCTTGGCGCGACCGTGTAATACCACCAGGTACGCTACCGAATCCCCTTTACCCTTGATTTGGAGTGATGGTGGTAACGGTTATTGAGAACCAGTTTGTCTCACGTCGTACTCCGATTGATGATCGCTGTTATGTAGACAATATGAGTAATGGGCTCTTCGTAGTATAAAGTCGCGTGACCACAGCGGCCTAATGATTGGGTATAATAAAATGGAATCCAGTAATGAAAGGGTTGACTCTAATGAAATGAGAAGTTCCAGCTACTGACTTCAAGTATTTATATGTACTGGAGAGCAAGGCTTACCCTTTCCATTTCAGAGCATCGTTTTGTAAGGTGGGTGCAGTTACGTGAACACTAACTCTAATTCTTCAACGGAATTCGAACCCATTACTACATTATATTACAGCGCCCCGACTAACTTGATCTGGTTTTGGTATTTTTCCCTCGCATTTTTTTCTTATATCAAAAAAGAAATTAAAGCCAAAGACAATTATCAATGCAGGCCTTGACAAAGAGCAGGCAGTTTGCGACCAAATGCGAAACAATTTGCAGTGAAAAATATATATTATCTTAATAATGTAAAGTTGCTTTGATAACAGAGACCATCTGGCTCGTTAGTTTTTATAATGAACTGTTTTAATATTCCCTTCTACAATCTTTAGAATCTAACAAATTGATTTTTCAACTTTGAAGGCGAAAAGAAAAGTGGCTAAAGGACATAGCGCGCACGTCACTGGTGTCCAATTCCTTTGCGATGATTCCCGAGTGATCTCCGTTGGAGGCCGAGACGCTAGTATTATGCAGTGGAGAGTAACGTAGTTTACAAAATTTGTGATATAAATAGACATAATGCAGAAAGAGGTGGACTCCTGCTGAAGCAACATAAAGGCTTGATCCTCAAAATTCTTCGTTTACTTTTCATATAATAACAACTTTTTGCATAGTTATATTCTTAAGGTATAAGAAACTTTTCGCATTGTGTTTTGTTGAAGTCAGTAGGGCAGTAGGCCTGATTTTCTAATGGGACATTAACTTGTGTTTTCAAAAAGAAAAAAAAAATGAAGCATCGGTCGTTTCATAATTTTTGATTTCGTCCGAGTATGGCTATTCTCCTGCAGCCGGGGAAAGGGCGGGGAGGGGTGGAGGGTTTCCCAGAACCCCTATCTTAATTTTTGTTCTACTATTTTTAGAGATGTTATTCTAACAATTGTTCATTTTGTTCTATGCTTTCCACACGAAAAGTGAATAGTAATTGTATAATCTGTTTGCGGTTTTTGAAGTTTTTCGAGATCTTACTAATTGGATTCCTCAAAATCTTAGCTACGTTTCTGCTCTGTCGCTAGAATGCAGACAGACTTGTACATAGTAAATTTTTCTACTTGCAATAATAAAACATACGTGTGTAATTCTGAATATCGTATAAGTTACAGATAATAAATCATTTATAATGAAAACTTTCTTTCTTTTTCATTTTCTTCCATTGCAATATGCATGCGCCTTACACAACGAACTTAACGCAAACATTAAAATGGTGCCGTAAGTTCAAATAGAATAACAGAAAAGTCATAAAAAGCTGAGCATGACGAAAGATTGAAAAATGGAACTTCATAACGCGAAGAAGATAAATTTCAAGAGCAAGTAGCGAAACAGTTACTAAATGGCAAAAAAATGCAGCAAAAACCTTGTTTTACTCAAAGTAAATTCAATGTTATTTGACTTGTTTTCAAACATCTTCATCCCGATTTTTGAATATGAAGAACTGCTAAATTTTGGTTTGCAATCGTCCCCAACCGTCGAAGAAGACAGTTCAGCATGTCTCGGCAAAATTCTTTTTCATTTATTACCCAAATTTATTACGTGGCAAGCCAAATTTCTAGGGTCGATAACCAAATCATGCGCGCTGATTTGCAAAACATCGGTCCAATAATTCCCATACAGGACCGGGTAGTTATTGGACCGATTTCTAGCTAACGAGAGCGCGCGTTTGTTCTCTTTTACTAATCTGTCTGTCGAGAAAAATATTTACCCACGTTCTTTCACACAGACGCTACGGTCGGTCTGTACTGTTACAGCTCGGCTTATAGGTAAATAACTAGTGAAGAACAATCTGACAAACTGATTGAATATTATTTGTTTTGTAACGTTCAATTGATTCTTCATTCGAGGCTCTAGCAAGATTAAGTCCGCACCGCAAACAAAACCGAACCACATGGTGAAGAAAAATAACTAGCGGTAAACTTGTTCGAGCAGTGTTGGTGTCTGCAAGGAAACCGACTCCTTGATGTTAGATATGCAACGCCTGCAAGCCTCGTCACGACGCACCCACAGCGTAGGCAGGTCACAGCTCACGAGTACTGACTCATTAGAGCAATCTGGAAATGTTATTCTTAATAAGTGTAGACCTCTGCACGCCTGCCACCAACTGAACCAGACAGACGGGTAACGCGGCCCACATCGGTAACGCAAATTCTAAAATGGGCCGCACAAGGCTACAATAAACCTGAATGAAATCAGCTGGTTGGAGGCACATACCAGTAATTAATTGGTACGAGTGATGTTTTCAAAATCCTCAAAATTAGATGAGCCCGTATTTCTTATTTATAGAATACTCAACAAAATTACTTCAATAAAAAACCACGCCTCAATCGTGTGACGAGTTTTAAAAGTGTATTTTTTGTTTTTTTTTTATTCGGGTTTAATACAAATCTCGAAAAAGAAAACAGTAATGAAACGCAATAAATAATTTTATGACGAGCTTTGAGTTCGTGATGCCATCTAAATTTAGATCAAGGCTCACGTCTTTACCATAACAACTTCATTGGTACCCTGAAGAGTACAATTTACGCTATAATTGAACTCGTCTCTACCAATAAGAATCGAATAATTTTGTTGACTATATTATAACTAAAGAAACAATTTAATGATAAAAATGTAAACTATACACCGCATAAAAAGAGAACAACTTTTACTCTGAGGATCAACTAATGTTTTCTTTTATACGGTGAATAATTTACATATTTATCACTAAATCGAAGCTCGTGCTCCTTAGTTGTCCGACAAGGCACTCTCAGAGCATTCGATTCTTGGATGAAGTTGAGTTGTAGAATATCTTCACAACAGAAAGAGCAATTTGACGTTCTTCTGTTGCGAGAGACGCCATTAGGGACTTTAAGAAACGAGGACGGAAGCAAAGACGACGGCTGTTGTGAGAAATATCATTTCCCGCTTTGTTTTTCCGTTTTAGATCATCGATAAATTTTCATTTTAGACTTTATACAAGATTCTGGAACAGTAAATGGCAAAAGGTTCATTGTCGAAGGTAAACAAAAGCTTCCAAGTTTTGTTGTTTGACGTTGTCCACAGAACCCCAAAAGTGAGCTTTTCGCGGCGTATCAGTGAAGACAACGGTGAGCAACTGGTCAGCTCGCAACATTCCAACGTGTAACTATTGTATTTTGTAATTAAGGCCATTGTTTTCTTCCGTTCTTGTCGTCGTCACCGTCCTCGCATCTTAAAGTCTCAATTGGTGTGTACTGCTGTAGAAGGCCAAAGCAAACAAGCCAAAATCTCAGCAATTGTTATGCAAACAACTTTTATCTGCCTAAAAAAAGCACTGCTACAATTAATCTGTTGAAATTCTTAAATAGTTATATTAATAATAATGTTAAATTAACACTGCGCATTTGCACATGTGGTCCTTAATGTAATAATGAAGCAAAACCATAACGAATTTTCTTTTAATGGCCATTTTGTGTAATTTTCTAGAAATTGTAAGTTTACCAAACATAATTTTCAATAACTTCATAGAAGTATTCCATTAAGATTAATGTATCATTCTATTTCATAGAACCGTACCAATTTATGATCATGTGTTGTGTTTTATCTTGTGATTTTATCTCAGTTATATAAAGGTCTCCAAGGAAAACCAATCATGTTGGTAGATTGTTATGGTGTTGCAGCTAGTTACAAAATCTTGTTTGGTGCCATAGCTCTATCAAAAAGGAGGGAAAAGGACAGTTGTCTCTCTGTGGATTAAGGAAATAAATGTTAAAAATAGTGATCTTTCTTTTCGTCACAATATTAAAAACAAGCTAAATACTTTACGAGCCAATTAAATGGCTCATGGAGCCGTCGCGTATCTCCGGTTTGTGATGATGATGGACTTTTACCCCCCCCTCCCCTGGACGAGACACAAATCCATCGCAGTTTAGCTCCCAGCAAACACTGGTACTCCTGCCCCGAAAAGATGGAAAAGTGAGTTAATTACTATCGCGCGTAGCATCGAAATTACTTTTTAAACAAATTTTGTAGTGCAGATACGATAAAGTATCAATCAATTCTGGTATATAAACCTCAGACTTGGTTAATCAGTTTTATAAAATGTTTCTGCATACAAAACTTACACACTATTACGAACTCTCCAGTGCGATGAGCTCCTTGCTGTTGGCATCAATTGAATCGCTAATTCCACTCTCCCCCGGCTCATCACTGTCAGCTTGAGGTGCCGAATATTGGTTACCTGCATAAGAAAAATAACTTGTACATTTGCTCGTTTTCTTTCATATTTTTTGCCTGAATAGTTGAATTATAAAAGTATGGCTTATTTTATGTTTCATACAATGACAAGAAGTTTTCTGAATCCTCACTCCACAAACACACATACACAAAAGCATCTTAGATGGCGCCTTCGTGACAATAAGGACAATACAAAAACAATGGCCTTAATTACAAAATACAATAGTTGCACGTTGGAATGTTGCGAGCTGACCAGTTGCTCACCGTCGTCTTCACTGATACGCCACGAAAAGCTCACTTTTGGGCTTCCGTGGACAACGTCAAACAAAACTTGGAAGCTTTTGCATGCCTTCGACAATGAACCTTTTACCATTTACTGTTCCAGAATCTTGAACAAAGTCTAAAATAAAAATCTGTCGATGATCTATAACGGAAAAACTAAGCGGGAAATAATATTTCTTACAACCGCCGTCGTCTATGCTTTCGTCCTCATTTCTTAAAGTCCCTAATATCCCTATCATAATTCGTGTAATTAAACCAATAATTACGTTCAGTAACTTGCAAGTCGCCACGTACACGCGGTGTTACCACTACTAACCCACCAATACACAAAAAATGTAAATAATAGCAAACAGATACCAAATTTATCGTGATCGTGCTCTGCATTCGCCGCATTTTCTAGAAGTTTTTCTTGAATTTCTTGCTGCACAGCTTGGCGCATTTCAGCGTACTTCACTCGGGCTATTTCTGTTCTTTCCATTAATTCCTTGAAATAGTCCTAGAAATTATAATCTTTAATTAGTAAAATTGAATAAAAATTGGGAGTTTCTTTTCATCAGAATCTTAAATAACACTTAAGATAGCGCGATGAATGTTTCAAGCAGATGACTTTAAAAGCCATCACTTCACGCAAAGACTTTTTTCTTTTTCTTTCTATTTCACACATACAGTATCCTTTCTGTCAGCAGTCAAAAGCGTTTAGCGGATGAGATTCTTTGACTGCCAGGACGGAACGCTAATCCATCGCAGGTTAGCTCCCAGCAGACGCTGGTACTCATTTACTTACCCCGGAAGGATGGAAAGCTGAGCTGGCTTATATGGAAAAGAATGTCGCTCTAATACTCGAGTTCGGTGAAATAGAACTATTATTTATTCTGCCAACTTCACGCTTACCGGGTTTTTTAAATAGCCCTTCCAAAAAAGGAAACTTTGTTTTAGTAACGCTATCAAAAACTGTGGAACATGCCACAAAAAGGCGGAAATTGCCGAATAGTGATTCATCTACAAAAAACTGTTCAAATTTCTCATAGAAGCGAATACAAAGCAGCCTTGAAATATTAACAAAAAATAAAAGATAAGGAGTCAACGAAAATGTAACCTATTCAATCACTAATCGCTCGCTTAAAGAACAAATGGGGCGCTCTTCATTTGCACCTGATAGAACAGCTTACCTGAGCGCCGTCGTAGTTGAATATCCCAACTACACTGACGGGCACTTTTTTACAAAGCAAGCGGCCGAGAACTTGTCTTTTGAGTGCAAACACAATGGGAACGTTGTACTCATGACAAAGGTTGGTCATTGTTGTCAGTGCATCATCGAGTCCACCTGGAAAACACAACAAGGTAACATGATTTCCTAAATGTACTAATCGTCTGTCGCCAGAAATGGCAGGGTTGGAATCTTATTTCTCGCTACCTGGAGATCATTCGGTGGAAAGCTTACTCCAGCTAGCAAAAAAGTTCCGTTGAAAAACAATATGATTCATTTTAAAATGTATACCAGTCGCTTTTAATAAGAAATGGTAGTATTGGTATCTTATCTCTCGCCATCTGGAAATCAATCGAAGCAGTGTTGAGTACTTACTCGGTGAGATAGTGATACAAGATTAGGTCATTTTGCAAGACCACATGAAAAAAAATAAAAGGTAGTTTAAGACTTGACGTAACAAAGGTAGCCTGGTAAATAATTTACAAAAATAAATTAATAATGTACGTCTGAGAGAAACCATTACTATGTGTACAAACTGTTGGATTAATACACGCTAATAGCGTTTTAACCCTTTCACTCCCAATCACTTATCAACACTCAACTTCTCCTTACATAACAAATACAAAATAAAATATATATAATATATGGTTGTGAGAAAATGATATACTCGTGAAATTAGGAAATAGTTTCACGCGCGCCTTGTCCAAATTCTAATAATTTCCCGAGCCTTTATTGTGGGTGACAAATTATGTGCACAAGACGCGGTTTACTTTAAATTGTTTATTGTATTGAAAAATTCCAAGGATTCCAAGCTTAAAAAAAGGTCAACTCAGCGCACCGTACGGAAAGTTTTAATTTTCTGAATGTACAAACAACTTGATCTGTTCTTGTTTTTCATTTTTGTTTTTCACAAAATGTTTCAAAGTTATATCATCAGTCTGCCTTCTTTGTTCATGATTGGCCAAAACTGATTCATGAATGAACTTGAAAATGCCGCCCGAGTCAAATGCGATGAATGGTCTGCTATACAAAATGCCAGTTAATGTCAGTGTTTGAAAATGTTTTGAGCCTGTAAATAAAAAACAGCAAACAGGCTAAGATATAATATACGCAAAAGAGCGTTAAGTCACTCGAATATAGTTTGAAAACAATGAAGAATCTGTACCATCTTCAAACCTGGACGCCATTTTGGCTGCGTAGAAACGATTTCCATGGCACTTTTGTAATTTCATATGTGAAATTACAAATTGTTGCTGAAATTTCGCGCCAAAATTAAGGAGTAATTTGTCGCCTATGATATAAAAAGTGAAATTCTCTCAATTTTGTTCAATGAAAAGTATGGGCTCATGGTGGGAGTACTTAATATTTTAACTGGGAATGAAAGGGTTAAACTGATACTAATTATACTAATAACAATGGTATCACAAGGAGCTTCAGCTATCCAAAGTATAGAAGGCTAAAAGCTAAATCCTTTCGTTCCTAGTGGCTCATAGAGCCGGTGCTTATCTCCGGTTTCTGCAGTGTTAAGCGGATAAGAGTCTTTCACTCCCCCTGGACGGGACACAAATCCATCGCAGGTTAGCTCCCAGCAGACGCTGGTACTCATTTACCTACCCCCAGAGGAGGGAAAAGGCGGAAAAGAAGGCCACACAAATTTTCGAATCTCTGCAAAGTGCTGGGATTGAACTGGGGACCTTGTGGTTGGAAAGCAGAGATTTTACCAACTTCGCCAACCATGTACGCCCTGAGTATAGAGGGAGTAACACTTAATTACCAAACTTGACTCGTTAACAGTCTAGTGTACCAAAACCGGTTGATGTTATACATAGGGAAGATATGTTGTCGCCAAAACGTTTAACTACCAGAAACAGGTGCATGTGGCATGCTGTAAAATGATTGCCTTGATACAGGAGACTGTTCTCACGACTAAACAACATGGCAGATAAAAGTTAAACGAAGACAGAAAGGAATGATTATGTGGTTGATTGCCCAGGTCAGACAAACTCTCAAAATAATTCTACGACTCTAAGCAAAGTGCGGTATGAAAAGCAATTCAAACAAGCCGCTGGAACAAATTTCTACATCATTGCACATAAATTCGTTCCCAATCGCCCTACCCATTGTTTTACGGTGTTTCCGTCGATTTTGACGTTAAAAAGTTGAACACCATTTAACTAGAAACATTGAAACTTAAGTTGACATGAAAATTATATTTTTGCTCTGAAAACAGCTTTATAGATACTTTATGGATTCAAAGGTTTGGAAACACAAAAAACTACAGACGGAAATAAGGCAGAAGCGATTGGCTTCAAAAAGATAATGAAGGGTCCCATTAACATAATTAAATAAGGTGAAACTACCTTTAGCTTTAATTCGCTCTACATTTGGAGAAATGATAAGACACTTGATTTTCTTTAGTTTCAGGTGTTTGGTGACTTCTCTGATACCCAAGACAATCCTTCTTTTTGCTTTAGCCTGCAGAAGTAAAAAACCTTATACAGATTAATAAAGTTTCATAATAGTAACATTGTCTACAGGAATAGAATTTTAAAAACAAATTAAGGGGAAGTTTGGAGGACATCTTGACTTCATTATACCATTAAGTAAAGAATTCCTTGGCTTGCTACGATTACGAGTCAACTTGAGCCTGAGGTCAACTTCTGCTAATGGATTTAAATGCCGCTAGGGAATTATTACGTATACACTAAAAAATAAGTTGTATTTTTGAATTTGTAAGCTTTGGTACCAAACATTACCTTAAGTGGATCCTTGTGATATTGTCTGTCTTGAAACCGAACAAGTTCTTTTAGCAATACTGAAACCAATTCATCTACCTCTTTGTCAAGCACCTGATCACAATACCTTTAAATATATAAAAAAGCATTTCTTCATATGATCGTAGATGCACAAATGATAACAATACATTTAAATATAGGAATAAAAATTGTGATATCTCACAGTTACACCATTTTCAAGAGTGAGTTACAAAGTTCGTTACAAGGTAGATACTTTCATAAGAATTTATTTAATTTTTGAACGAAAAAGTCTCTAATTTTAGTGCAAGCAAAACGCGGTAAAGTTTTTGAGAATTCTCGAGCGCCTGAAAATTCGGGTTATCACAGGTCAGATCTCAGATTCTCCCAAACGTTCACCATACTATTTCCCTGGCTATAAAACCACGGGGAACAGTTTTTTTTTCTTTTAATACGAAAGGCAAAAACCAGTGAACAGTTTCACAGGCAATCCAAAATTATTGCCGATTATTATGCAATTAAGATATTATTTGGCTAAAAAACACTGAAATATTTAAAATCATGTTTTGGAGAATGATTTGTAATTCAACTGTCTTTTCTTCTTTTGTAAGTAAGAGAGAAATACTTCTTTCTTGATAAATATAGAAATATTTCCCAGAAATGAAGATCAAATGTTCATGAATTACCGTTGTTTTCTTTCTTAACATAAACCAAAGAATGAAGCGATAAAACTTTTGGAAGTAATAAACCAGCCTTGTATAATGCAAGTGCCAAGGGTTTATTAGATACTTTTTCTTCTCATTAATGTTATTTAAAAAAGGAACTAGAATCTTTTGTAGCTACAGCTGATAGCGAGTAGCTACGTTCTCAAGGTACAGCGGTAATAGGATGGGGGATGTAGTTCATAACCACACGGTACCCAAGTAGACATGCATTCGGCTATGGGAATAACACAGGATACCCCAAAAGACGGTTGTTTTGAAAAATCAAAACAGACTACTGAAGTAGATTTTGCTCGTCAAAGACATGAATTTTATTGCTTTAGCTACATAAAGTCTATATTTGACAACCTGTCATCGATAAGAAGCAAAAGTGACTAATAAGCCCTTACAAGTGTACTAAAATGAACAAAGAAATACAAACTCTCTAAAGCGACGACTGTGTATCTGAGATGCTACTTCTAATTCCAGCAATGAAACTTCATCATCATCTGCTGAACCAGACTCTGAAACTAATAAAAAAAGATTTTGTCAAGTCAACTAATACATTAAACAAGGGCTGAAAAGGAACTTTTCAGCGTCATGTTAAAATCCCATTCAACAGTTAAGAGTCTCAAGGATGCAAAACAGTCGGCTAATTACAAAGCATGGATAAGTTGCCCGGGGATCACTGAGAACATTCAATTCAGCAATCCGTGTCTTCCGCATTCAAATCCCCAAGTCTGAACTGACAGAGCCATGCATATAGTTTTTTTTTATAAAGCCACGCTGTAGAAAACATCAAAAAATACCGCGATATGTATAACTAAAATCAACTAACCTGCTTGTAATTCACAACTCTTGACAGTTTCTGACGATACACAGTGATCTTCATCCACTGTCTCTCCTTCATTGTCATCCCTACACAAAAGTCATTTTATTTTTTTAAGCCAGTGCGACACCCGAAACAGAGGTCCATGCTTTCTCCTTCTCAATACAATATATACTTTAGGAGTAAGATGTAATGAAATATTATAGTGCCACGGGGAATTTACTCCAATTTTTAAAGCTTTTAATTATTTTCCTTTTTTTGATTTTGTTGGTCACTGCTCTGGCTTTAGCTAAGCCGCCGTGGCTAAATTTTAGCCAGCGCAGAGGACCAACTTACTCCAACAACAACTGTAGCACACAGACGCAGAAACTATGAGCACGTTTTACTATATCAAATGCAAGCAATAACCAGAACACAAATGGCCACAACGTGATTAAAAGAAAAAATCTAAAACAAAGGGTTACCACGTGGTTAAAAGAAAATGATTCAAAACGAATCAACTTGCTACGTGACAATAGTGCTCCCATATATATATAAAACTGCTCATTTTTTTGTTGAAAAAAACAGTCAGTTTACAAACAGATAAATTTTAAAGGGACTATGTCACACAGAGCGCATGCGTGTGACCACTTGAAAACGTTAGGCTAACTATTTCAAGATTTGGTGTGAGGATTTCAATCTGTTTATATCGCGTTCATCCTTGCG
>JAOTRI020068636.1:0-16859 GCA_028564885.2 Zoanthus sanctaehelenae
CGCGTCTAGTTATTTCTAATAGAAAGTGAGTGCTACGAAAACAAGGTAACAGTACACGTTGGCATAGTGGTCATCAGTCGTGTATGACTTCCAGGGTTTTTCTCTTGGTACTCTGGTTTTCCTCCCTCAGTGAATTCGCCTTTAAGGCCAAGATCTGAGCCGTCGAGCAATTAAACATTAGCCTCTGGCTAGGACGAATGGGCAACCACTTCCTTCGCAATTGACGTTAAATAAAGTATATATTTATTTATTTATTTATTCATTCATTCATTCGTTCAATCAATCATTCATTCATTCATTCATTTATTTGTATTTGTAGTGTTACCTTAATGGTAGAAGACTAAAATTAGTGTTAAAGCAAATGGCTCTAGAGAGGCTTTCACTCACTTCATTTCGAGTAGAAATACTTCACAGTGGTGTTTGTCCATATTTGCATTTCACTAAACTAAAAATTGGTCCCGGGAATCCATCACAAACCAACATAACTAATCATAAAACTACTATGTTGCCAGTGTAGTGATCCCTGATGGCGTGGTGGTTAGCCTGACTCATGTCTAGAATACAGGAAGACGTGGGTTCGATTCCCGCTCGGGGGAAATTACCAATTTTTTTGTACCAGTGTATTTATTCTAATTTATACCATTTGAACACTTAAACCTCTCGACCTTGTGGACGATTTAGAGGTCTAGGGCCTCATATACTATTGACTGAGTTGTAGTACATTCCTCGTGGAGGTCTAATCGTTAATGATCATATTCAATACTGCAAACGAGTGCAAAAAAATTGTTGCTGCGTGCGAGCAAGGTAGTGCTAGCGGCTTGGCTTTCGGCTTAATAAGTGTTAAAACCTCTCAAAAATATGTAATCACATTGAGGATTGGATTTGCAATATTTGGCACAAACCATAAAATGTCAGAAATATGGGGTTTAATAAATTGCAGATTGATACATTGCATCTGATTTACAACAGGACATTGTTAAGTAATTTGGTATTCCAAAACTTCGAACACCACCCTTTTCTGGACTCAATTACAAAATCTAGATTATCTTGGTAAAAACTTGCTTTAGCAACAGAGACGAAATTTAATAATAAATAGACGCGTACTTACGCGTTTACTCGGGCTACCTAATGTATTGATTCATATTGATGGGTCTAAAGTTTATTTATGCCAAGTTTAATGCTTATATCACAAAATGAATGATTCAACCTAAAAATTGCCGTTAGCCGCTCTGCTAACAACCTCAACCTATAATCCAATGTCTAAAAATAAAGGAAAGAAAATCTCTTATATCATAGTTATTGTCAATCAGAAGTTAACAAAAAATCAAAAACCATTTTCCTACCACAAAAGTAATCCTCGTCAGTTCTGTAAAAACTGTGAGAATTGTCAGTTTGCGAAAGGTACGCTTGAGACATTTTTATGGTTGAAAGCATTTGATGGAAGTTGACAACTCGCTTTAATTTGCACAAATAAGGAAAGTTTAAACCGCATCTATTTTGTTTAGTTCTTTTTTCTATGGAACTTTAACTTTGTGTTTAAGTTAAACTATAAAAATTATTTCTTACCAAAATTTGGGTTGAAAAAAGCAAAATGCTAAGAAAAATAAAGAAATAAAATAAAAATAAACTTTTAATATGTGTTCTGTCTAGACTGCAGCTTTTCAGTTCACGGTATTACGTTTAAAAACATGGAAGTTTATAAAGATACTACAAAATTTTATAGATCCAGTCATTTACAAGTCGAATAAAAAATTACAGATATTAGCAGAAAGAATATTTAGGGCAATTCAAATTTGACATTGCGACAAAGACTAAATTATGCAACATTTGGCAGCTCTCCGACAACAAACACGTGTGACACAAACAGCTCACCGTAAACTTTTTCTCGCCGAAAAGCAAAGCACAGCAATCTTTCCAGCTTTTGTACAATAGTTGCGGTAATTTCAAGGAAAAGTATTCCCATGTTGAAGTCGCAGAATAGCTCTAGAAATACGTCCCGTATTGAATTGACACGAATATGAAGCGAGTTGAGTCAAACAATCGTCATGTCCATCATTAATTTATGTATATTTTGACCGTCGGAGCAAGAAGTTCATTGGAAGAAATCTTTTAGAAAACTTTAAAAAACTGTTTGAAACTCTTCTAAGTCTCAACAAAGCTTGGTTCGAAATCCTTTTGGAGTCTTGATCAACAGCCTTTTTAGCACACTCGGCTTCGACGTTCGCTGCACGTGTTGAGAAATTCGCTGGGGTGTCTGTACAGATTATCGGGGGTTTTGTCCACCCAAACCACCACCAAATGATCGCTTACTTTGAGAGGACATTTGCATATGTCCTCCCAAAATCGCATTTGCATAACTTTTTTAAAACCTAAATGTTTTAAATTTCGTCTAAATTCTTAAATGCATATTTTTAGTCTTTCCAAATAGCGAGTAATTTATTATGCGCATAGAGCATCTTATGAATTATGCGCATAATAAGAATTTATTTTATTATTATTATTATTATTAATATTATTATGTTTTCTTCCTTTATCGAAGCATATCCATTTTCCCACTCCTTCAATTGACAGGTATACTCTGAATGTGACCGACATTCAGATGGTGGTCTGTAAAACTACGGACAAGTGGACAGACGTTCTCAGCCAATCATTTACTACCATGGATCAACATTTGGTGGAGAAGTTCACAATCTCATTACAACTAGAAAGGTTAATACATAATTAGTATTTACTAAATCAACCGATATCCAATTTTGTGAGCTGTGATTGGCTCTCGTAACTAGCGATATCGAAAGACTATAACATGATTTTAAGGCGGAAGTTAAAATGACAAGTAGCACGCGTGCTAAAAATGTATAATTCATCATATGGTTTCTTTGAAAATAAAGTGCATTTTTATCCCAATACTTTTATTCCAATATTTCGCCCTTTCGTCATATCCGGACCAAGACACTCACGAGCTGAAATTGTGTAATTAATCCATCTTAACGTGATAAGGTTATTTTCTATTTCAATTTAATCAAGATTACAACTTCACTTGTACTATTTTTGGTTTATGAAGTTTATAGTTAAGTGAAAAATACACAGCTGCCAGGCTTGGAGATTTCAGAAATTTTTGGAAACCAGTTTTCGGTTCTGTGTCGGGACCACTTATTGGTTCTTTCAATTTTGATCATGAGAGCTGTTTTTTTGATAAAAGAGACTTAATAAAAAGAACATTTTAGTAAACACTATGTATTTTAGATGTTGATATCTTGTATTAGTTACTCGGTATATTTAAATAGCTATCTGAACTCCATGCACTCTTCTTTTGATTAAACTTAATGTGTTAGCACATACCGCAATGGGAAACCATTTTTCGGTTCAGCCATCTTACTAATACGGAACCTACACGTAACTGGAAACAATCGTTGCCGTGAAATATCCTGGCCTGCAATTCCTCTATAAAAGGTTTATACTAAAAAGGTTAGCTTTCTAAGAATACCCTGCATGTGGTGATTGGCTTTCATTTTTCAAATGTTTATTTGTGTCATTGTACATATTATTTCAGGAGGTTATTATTCACTGCCGACCCACAATATCCTAGTGTCACTGTTAGTGGAAAGCTGCCTAGTTTGTTGTTGCATGTCAACGAGCTAAAGGTACAATTACTGTTCCTGGAATATCAGTCGTAGTATAAATGCAATCTATGTTCATCATTAGAAGATTCAACTCCAACATTACGTATTTGTTTAAAAGTAACGTTACGTATTTGTAAAGTTAAAAGTTACGTATTTGTGTACTCCAACATTACGTATTTGTTTAAAAGTAACGTTACGTATTTGTAACGTTACGTATTTGTAAAGTTAAAAGTTACGTATTTGTGTACTCCGACATTACGTATTATTTGTAACGTTACGTATTTGTAACGTTACAAGTTACGTATTTGTGTACTACAACATTACGTATTTGTTTAAAAGTAAAGTTACTTTATGTTGGCTTTTTTTTGTTCGAAAATTTTAGGTGAAGTTTATCACTTCTAACTTGGTGAATGATACTCTCCTCTATTGCACATTTGTAGAACAATTTGTAGTTATATGATTGTAAATGTCTCGATTTGCACTCTGGAATTTCAAGATGTTACAGAAATTATCAATACGGGTCGGTAATTTTAGTAATAAACTTCCTTAATGATTAGCGGTTTTGTCAATATATTATTAAATTTTTTCGCTTACTAGTATTTTCTGCAGGACTAAAAGTGTTTTATTAAAAAAATTTTACTCAGCTTCAAGCTCTTTTGAGTTGCATCAACCAGTTGATCGGACCAAAGCAAGAACCTCCATTGCAAACCGTCAGCTCCCGGGTACTAGCAAGCTCCACACCCCTCCCCTCTGTGGATGAAGGTAAGACATGCTGTTGTTTCTTAACTACATTTCTGAGAGGTTTCTGCTTTTGTGCAACCGTCGCATGAATAAGTTGATTGCTTAATGGTAAAAGAAATAACTGAAACATGCACTATTGCTGATAACACAGAAATATACCCATCATTCTTAGCCAATGGAAATTTAGATGATTTTGTGGAACAATCAGGTTCTAGCATATCAGAGAAATTAGAACTCTGTCTAAATGATCTCTTTAAAGTACGTGCTATATTCAGAGCACTTTAAATAACGGACTGCATTTTTTGCCCTCAGGCCTAACAGGTTTAACATATTAATAATTTATTAACATTGTGTAACGCCTTCTTACCAGGTGATATCGAGGAAAGCAGCATGAACGACCTCTACTACAGTATGTACACCAGCAACATCAATCTGAATGATGACGTAGCTGTTTCTAGGTAAGTCACAAACTGCATTTTTGATTTGTACGTTTCACTTTTATAAAAATACTTCATTCTTGTAGTTGTATCAGTATAAATTAATGATAATGAAGTATTTTCATTAAGCACACGTTTATGTCACAGTTAAAGACCGAACCAGTAAAAACACGAACAATCACTTGCAAATTCAACCTCTTACTAGGACGCTATATCTTAATTCCAGGTTCGTCTATCTAGTTCGTTCATTAACGAATTAATCTTTCAGTGTGAAGAACGATTATATTTAATAGTACCTATTGGTTTCTAGGTTTTCAAAACAAAAGTTGAGAATCGAAAGAAGAAACTACTATAGATCTAAATGCACATACGTCTCGATTTAGCTGAAATTTAAATTGGAGCTTCTATTCTTAAAAAGTTTTTTCAAAATAGTCTAGCTGATACAAATTCATATTTTATTTCACTGTAGCAGCCCAGGCCATAAACAAGTGCCATCTAGCCTACAGGATAAGACCAGGGAACTAATGGAAGAATCGAGACTTGTACTTGTCCAGTTTAGTGTCGATAAAGTGTCATTGGGAGTACACGCAAGAGGTAAAGTGCAATTGATTTTCGCTGCAGCCCAGCCTGCATATAAAGTTATTATGAAGACGCCATTCCGACAACCTTATTCCAAGTCCGTATTTTATGATTCAAGTAGCATTCGCAGGAACTTCAAATATTGTGAGAACGTAGGTTTATATTATTAACTTGTTTGAAGCTTACGATACTTACGAAACTTTGTTTCAACTAGCAGCACAAAGTAGTAGCAGTCTTAGTAATGGCAGTAGATCCGAGGACGAGGAAGAGTTCTAGATTAAAAGCGTGTGCACTTTTGAAAGGAAACTTGTGGAGACGACGAGACTTCATGGAAAAGTCGTCGAAAGCGTGCGCAGTTAAGTCTTGCTCTTGCATGTCCTTCTCCCCTGTCCGCGGATCTTAAAGTTTCTTTTAATAGCAGCAGTAACAGCAACAGCGGCTTTAGATCGAAATAGCGAGTAGCTAGTTTTTTCTACTTTGTAAAGTACTTACAGTACAAATCTTTCTTTCAGGATATTTGATTGCCGAGCTTCAGATTTTAGGTGTGAAAGCGCACTATATGAAGAGGCCTTATGACATGAGTGTATCACTTGGAGTTCATGGTTTGAGGCTTGTGGATGCCCTTCAGAGCTATGGACCTGAGTATGAATTGCTACTTTCATCCTACGATAGGCCGAAACCAGAAAACATTGCTAAAACACCGAACAAAGGTTTTACATTTTTATTACTTTTCAAACAAATCTTTTTGTTATGTATTTGGAATTTTTTAGTTTTTACATGTATAATAGATTAATAATCATAAGGACAGAAAGAGAGTGGATAAATATAATGAAGTTATCACCTATTTCAATAATCCAAAACATTTAATGATGGATATATGTTTTCCAAGGTGACAGTACCTTTACAGAAGCAGTAACAAGTGCCATTTCTGCTGTAGCAGAGATCATGAAGTTTCCTGGATCGATCGTTGAACCCCAAACTCCAGAAATGGAATCCACTTGTGATTCGAATTTGACAGTCACTGATGACTCAATGGTAGTATCAGAAAGAGAAGATCTCATTTTATTTGAGTATCAACAACTAAAACCAGATAGTCCATCAGCTGTCCTGGGTGGAACTCTAAAAGTTGCTTCATTACAATTCAACTCGCTCCACGTTACAGGTTCGCACCGTTGAATATTTATGGCTTAGAGGCCAGTGTGTGTGTTTTGTTTACTTAAAATAACATAGAGGGCAAAATTACTTGTTACTGATTGGGTCGCGGGGTAAGGTTTTTTTCTTTAATTGAGGGTGATAGACTTGGCGCTGATTGGTCGCTGGTTTGCAAAATATGTTGGTTTTAGCAAAAGTGTTTTCGCAAAAAATTTGGCCCTCAATGTCACAAACATGTAATGATTCCTTGTAAAATTAAAAAATGATTTAACTTTTGTTATCAATTTTTTAAAAAAAATTACCCTTGTTGCTCCGCGACTCGTAAAATTAGTCCTTAGCTATAGCTATTTTTTAAGCTTGAAAGTTGGCGTGGACATTTTTCCAGTAGGTTTCAAGGTAATCGTTTGAATATTTAATTATATGACGTGTAAGCTGTGTAAAGTCTGGACTTTAAAAATATTGTTGTATTGTGAAACAATTTGAAAATTTTTGCTGAAAAACTATGCAAATGGTTGTTGATACAACCGGCTATTTGAATCTTGCATTTATCATGCCGTATTTTATGGCAATGCCAAGTTGCCAACAAAAACATGAAATTGCTTTCGAATTTTTCACTTCATATGCACTTTGCATGAGGCAAAGTTGAGTGCGAGTTCATTGTTATGTGGCCATCAAGTTGGTGTATTTGGAAATAAACAGAAGCTAACAAATACCTAATCCTATTAATCTGCCATCTTATGAGCTTCCTGGACTGCACTTTTTCTTCAGCCAACCAGGAAACCCTCGTATCGCTGATAGCATTCTTCAACGAGGCATTTGCTGTGAGTCTTAATTCTGCTTCTGGAAACATTCAGCAAACTTATGAAGAAACGACTACCGTAGAAAATCCCCATGAACCGGTTGGTGTCCGTTATTGTTTTTTAACTTCTTAAAGATCTAATCTTGAATTCAACATGTTGAAGAAGAACAAAGTACCACTTTTATATTATTTTACGTTGTAAAAATAGTCCATGCGTTTATTCCATCTATGTAACGTGTCATGTTATATGTCATATATTAATTGGACAGTATAAATTATCGCTAATGTAAATAATTGCGCAATTCAGCCTTTGGCCGCGATGCCAATTGTAATGAACCATTCATCTATCTTTACAGTTAGCTAGGTAGATAATTATAATATAGCTACGATTTAACGCGCGCTCTGATTGGTTCAAATCTATGCTTTATTACACCGATAAAGTCATTGTTTTCGCTTGCTTGTTTTACTGCATCATAAGAGCATAGCGGCTCGTAATTTCACACGTTCTCGTGTCTAGTATGTCACTCAATTGGTCTGAGGAAATCTTTTCTTTAGTTTTGTCGATTACATAAAACAAAAATGAATGATTTTCGGTCTCATGCCGGATAAATAAAAATTAAACAGTAGCTGACATAGGTTAAAGATATAAAAAGGTTGACGTTAGTATTATCTTTACATTTGCTGAGTTTGTTTTTTTCTTCATTTTTAATGCCTTGATAAAGGAGAATAGTATGGACGCCCTCGAGTTAACGGCAACAGTTCGCCATATTGATGTGCTGCTTGTTAGAACAGTTAAGACGAATGGAGTTGGAAAAACATGCCGCAAGGTGGCTGATGTGATTATAAGCAATCTTACGGTACAGGCTACATTTGGAGAGGAGCTTTTTGTTGATGGCGCTCTTGGAGGATTACGAGTTGGAGATTTAACTCCAGAAGGCTCTCTTCACAAGTGTGTTTATATTTGCGGTCGTCCTTCAGATAAATATCTTTCTAATGAAGAAACCTCAAGGCTTTGGTCGTCCTCAGAATGTTATGATGATGATGCATCCGATGAAAGAGCTTTTGCCTTCACTCTTGTCAACCCTAAGAAAGGAACACGTAGTCAACGGATTATTGTCGACACAATTAGTGGGCTGGACATTGAGAAAGGTAAGATAGCAAGAAACATTCAGATCAAGGTGCATATGGCTTCCGCACAATACGTACATACCAACCGATTCCTTTCTGAATTGGGGATGTGCGCCGGCGATTTTATGGATTATGCACGGGAAGTTGGTGAAACACTTCGAGATGCAGCAACGAGTGTTGCAATGGGTCTTGTCAGTAAAAAGCGAGCTCTTGCTGATGGACTTGATTATTTGTCATCGTCATTTGTTGCAACAGGCCCAACAGCAAATACTGGCAGTCGTCGACAGAGCTTTATTTTTGATGATGATAATGATATGTTTCTAGCTGGAGATTATGAAGATGGTTTCCTTGCTGATCCAGCTGGCCGAAGAGTTTATGCTTGTATTGTAGTAGAATCTCCAATCGTTAGTTTACCAACGACGTCCTCTAGTGCGGAAATGCTTGTGGCTCACTTAGGCCAAGTTACTGTTAAGAATACCCATTTGACTGAAGAAACAATGGAGAAAAGCAATGATAGTAATGTTAAAACAGTTCAGGAATTCGATATAGATCGAGTCTTTGTTGAGATCAAAGACATGAGCTTGAATTGCCTGACATTATCCTCTGAGGAGACTTCAAGGATATCACTCGGGCAAACGTTGACTGAATCGCTTATGGATGAAATCACACGCAGGCCAAGATCAGGTGATCCGATTCTCCGTGAAACAGCTTTTCAGTTGATTGTTGATCGGAGCTCGCAGATATGTCCTAGGTTGGAGGAAGATGACAATGGGAAACCCACAATTATTTTGACAGGGAAAGTCATTAGTCCTTTTATGCTAGAGTTGTCAACTCAAACTTACTCGCATCTATTTGCCACGATTGAGAGTTTGACAGGAGCGAAAGAAGCTAAATTTGACGAAAGAACACACTCAATGTTAGAGCGTTCCTCTTCAACGGATAGTTCATTCGCTGCTGAAAGGTTAGCAAATAAATTAAACTTCTGAAATAATTTATTGTATAACTCAAGAGATTTTAATGGTAAGGCAGCTGATCCTGCCTATTTTGTACTAACGCTGCTGTAAGTGCTAATTTCGAAGTCGGTAATGATATTGACGTTGATGTTGACGTGGATGTTGATTCTTGTATTGATATAGATATGGATGTGAATTTTGAAGTTGATACTGGCGTTAGTTCTGATAATGACTTTGGTACTAATGTTGATGTTAATGATGACATTGATACTGACTTTTAAATTGATGTTGATATTGACATGAATGTTGATTCTAAGTTCTATGTTGATTTTGACGTTGATGTCAATACTGACGTTGCTGCTGATACTGACGTTGGTTCTGATACTGACGTTGATGCTGATACTGACGTTGCTGCTGATACTGACGTTGATTCTGATACTGACGTTGATGCTGATACTGACGTTGATTCTGATACTGACGTTGATGCTGATACTGATGGTGATGCTGATACTAGTGATGATGTTGATACTGATGATGATGTCGATACTGACGTTGATGCTGATACTGATGATGATGTCGATACTGACGTTGATGTCGATACTGACGTTGATGTCGATAATGACTGTGATTCTTACGTTCTTATGTTGGCTCTGATAATGGTATTGTTACTGATGTTATTGTTGATTATGTTAACCTTGATTTAGGTACTATTTATGAACATTTCATACTTTAAGATGAATTGGAATATTACAACTAACAGAACAAATGTTCTGTCTTTTTTGTCTTTTCCTTGCAGTTCAAATGTCTCAAGAGAGAAAGTATCAATGCAACGAAAGACTGGACCTGAAAATATGGAATCCTTTGAGCCAACAAAAGAAAAGACAGTTGAAGTGAAAACTTGGAATCTTCTAGCTTCTCCAAGTAATACTGAAACATCACAAAAAACTTTAGACGAGAGTGGGTCAACGCCATTAAAGGCTTTTCTGGAGGTGCCCCACTTTAGTGTTAAATTGTGTGGAGAGCTTAACCATGTTGAACACGACATAGTGGATATAATGTTAAAAGAATTCTCTTTATCGTTTGATCGTTCACAACCGAATCTGACACATTTTGATATCACTCTTGGCGGGCTTCTTGTGGAAGATCTACAAGAACCAAACTCGTTTTATCGCCATTTGATGGCCTCTTCGTTTCCTCTCAGAGAGCAGTTAAAGAGTCGATCACTATCTGCATCTCCAACTCTTTCATCATCTTGCCCAACTGTCTCGGATTGTGGTCTTTCCTCAAATCTTTCTTCCTCGCTCCCATTATATTTTTCAGCCTCTCCAAAAACGAGCACATTTCGGACATTGTCTCCACTTAGACCACTCTTCAAAAGTAACAAATCCTCATCCTTGTCTGATGTTGACACAATATCAGAAATTACTGGTGCCTCCTTGAAGGAGATTTCTCCAAATACGCGTGAGAAACAAAAGAAACCAGCTGACGTTTTGGTGCATGTAAAGTTGTTACTGGTTGGTAAAAACTGCGTAGAGTTTATCAGCAAATACAAAAAGGTATGTTTTGTATCTTTTTTCTTACCTTACTAAAAATTGTCTAATGTTGCTCAAGTATATGGTATTCTTTCGTTCGTCAGATGTCTACGTGTTTGGATAGTTTTGAAAACGAATCGTTTTATGGCCGTTTTAATTAGGATTCCCGGTTTGTAATGCAGTTTTATTCTGAAGGAAGCAAATATTATTTCTACATTAAAAACAATTTTGTCGCGCTGAGCAAATTATCTTAAGTTTGAGAAAAACAAAATCCATTTTAATCTTATAACGTTTGTTATGCAGGAAATGCATCTTTAAAAAAATGTTTATCAAATTATTTTTCCCTAGACTGTTTTGCTTATGCTCCTTTCATTTGTTCTTTTGGTTGCTCAGCATAAACAGCTGCATAATAGAAGATGAATTATGTATTTGGGTTAATTAATCAGACGTTAAGATTTGAACTTGAACTGTGTTTTAACGTTTTGAGATTATGCAGCGGTAAAACCGTTTCGAATTATCGCGACATGATTTTGGTATATTTCAGTTTTAACTTTATAAATATGTCCTTCTTAGATCAGCAGATTTGTGGATATTGATTTCAATACCTTAGACACAACAATAAATCTGCAGACATGGGTTATGGTTTTAGAGTTTTTTGGAATTGGCGTTCAGAAGCCGCCTCATTCCCAGCCTGTAAGCCCTCTCTCTTCTATGGGTCCGGAAGACTGGGCTAATGTGCCTGAGGTCCATGAGCACATGATTGTTGGTAAGATCTCCTTAATTGTATCAAATCCTATTTTATTTGCTGTCGAATCGGAACTGAAGCTTTCCAAATGACGCGTACGTCTATAGCTATACGCTGTTTAGATAAAAAAAGGGTGCAAATGTTGTGAAGATATTTTGAACGCTAATATGAAATGAAAGCGTTCTATCGACTTAAAAATATTGTGAATGGCAAACTCTTAGTTACTATCAAAACGAAAAATTTTCAAAATATTGAGTTTAAATTCCTCATTTTAGAAGGACTAAAACCCCGGAACTTAAGTGGACACTCGCCGTTGTCGACTTTAACTTTACTTGAACTTCACTGAGTAAAAAAGACAACTGTTGGTAAAACAAAGGGTCCACTTGATGTAACAGAAATGGATAATTGTCGGAAGACACGAACATTGCAAAAATAAAAAATGGCACACAAAAAATGAATAAATTAATGAATACATAAATGAATGAATGAATGAATGAATTCATTTATTTTTTTTTATTTGCCATTATAGCTTTTACACCATGTTTTACAGAGATAAAGTTAAGTAACTAATTAATGGCAGGGAATCTCGAAAAATAACACGGAAGGCCTATAGCTATGAATATGGCTAACAGGAAATGCGGATCATATGTTTTTTAAAACGAGAAAAAAGACGAAACAAGAACAGATAAGTAAAACAAGACGAAATGTTTAGGGATAAGTAAAAAAAGACGAGATGTTTAGCGAATTAAAAAACTCAAGCTAGATCAGCAAGTCAACAGCTATTGGCAAAAATAATTTACAATGGCACCACAGAACCAAATTTAGTTCAACTGTTCTTGATTCTATAAATCAGAAAAACTCCCCTGAGGACCAGAACATCATTTTCCCATGTTGGCAGTCTGTGCTTTAGGAGTTTTGTTCGGTTAAGTTAACTCAATAACTCTTAATATACAACTAACTCCTTTCAAAAAAACTATTACATGGCAAGAATAACTTTTTGTTTTTCATTTGTACCTACCACTGACTCTGCATCTCTAACTGCACCCTTGCGTCTCTAGTTGGGCTTTTCTGACATAAATGGTCAGAACATGCAGATCCCATCCTTTTCCATCTCATCTCCTTTTTCATCTTAACAATCGGTTTCATACCAGCTCATCAAAAGATAAGTGATTCATTTGTTTAGTTCTATGGCCAGTATATCCACACAATTCTTCATAACATTTTTGTAAAAAAGTACATTGAATATTTCTTTGTGAAAATTTGTAATTTAGTTTCGTAAAGAAAGGCCGAGAACTCGCTGTTTTCCATTGTAATTTCTAATACTTTCTTGGAATATGGTGTTTGTTCATTGTTCAGGTTAGAAATTGTAGTTTACATATGTATAAATTAATAACGCTGGTCCGCTTGTTCACTGCAGAGTCATCATATGAAGAACCAAAAGAAAACATAGAAGTGAATTTACGAGTCTCCTCATTGAGTTTGACACTTAATAAATCACAATACCCGCTCGCCAAAGCCCGGGTTTCAGGGCTCACGACTCAGATTGATATAAGAGATGGAAATTTTGCTGCAAAAGGAAAACTCGCCGCCATTTCTGTTACCGACGTATCTCCACATGGAGCACTCTACAGAGAAAAGTAAGTTTTTATGTAATCGAGTCAGATATGCAATTTTATCCAGTGAGTGAGAAATATATTTTGCGTTAAAGTTTCAAAATGGAAGTGAATCCGTATAAAGGTAGTTTCATAACTGAATGTTTCGATATTACTACAATATCATCAGGTATGGATACAAACGGAGTCAGCAGCAGCAGGCTTGTGAAGTGAGAAAATCATACTTTAACGCAATTTGTTTTCTGCTTCTTTTTGTCATGTTTTCACGTAACCTTAGCATATAATTTTAAAGTTTTTCTCACCATTCGAAGGGCTGATCAGTTTATTCTGTGAATAAGACTTAACATATGACTTTTCCATTTTACAGGTTTGTAACGTGTGGAGAAGAAGCTTTGAGTTTTGACTTCTTCAGGTTTGTAAACATTTGTTTCATTACAAAAATATACAAAGCTTACACAGGTACATTCCACAAGTGCCAGGCTTACTACAAATGACAGCCAGATACTTTCTCTCCATATGTGTTTATAGCTAGTCTAATCAACTGTCTAGCGCCCTCACCTTTAGTTATAATCTTTAGCTACAGTCCATTCCCCTCTTTCCCACTCTCGTCCAATCCTATCCCACATTCTCGCAATCCTTGTCCGAGTCTCTCTCCTCTATTTATACTCTTTCGCTCCAATCCCTCTTCTGTTTTTCCCGCTCTCGTCCTTATCCTCCTCTTTCTTCATACACTATCCCCGTTTCCTTAATGGTTAGCGAGTCTTTAGGCTAACTTTACTGGCTCAACCAGAACTATAGCAATTGAAATAAACATTTTAAACCGTTTGGACTATGCGTTTTATTTTGTCGTGGGTGTTTTTTTGCCGCAAAACGGCAGTTAAGCCGTATAATTTATTCTTTACATAACTCCCATTCCAAAGCATTTCAGGAACAGGCTAGGGGAGCTCTTTTCCTAACAAGGAAATGTTTTGTAATCCTGTTAGAAACTAGAGTAAAGACGATGAAGCAAAACAACTAATTTCATAACACAATATGACATTCTTTTGTTTGTTAGATTTGGAGCTGAATTGTGTTTGTGATCATGTATGAGAATATTTCATTTGCCACTTGTGACACTGAACAGAAAGAAATCATGGATGGATTAAATCTGTTTATACTTTTCCACCTAGGTATGCTGATCCGGATCCAGATGAGATGCGTGATTGGGACTTAAGCCTAACACTTAAAATGTCTTCTGTCCAGTACGTTCACACCAAGCGATTCCAGACTGAGCTGGTGGCCTTTTGTCAGCACTTTATTCAACTTCAGGAGGTCTTGGGACGAATGAGAGCTGCCTCCGAGGGTAGCGAGGTAAGCAAATTATAAGTGTCATATGATTATTTTAAATGGTTTCATTTGGAATGTAACACAGTCGATAAACGAGGTTTTCTTATCGTACAAAAACTAACCTGGCCAATTTGTTAGCATCTATATAACCGTGTTTTAAAGAATTATGCCATCTACTAGCTTACTTTAATAAGATGATATTAGATAGCTACAAAAAGAGTCTTATTTTTGATGATGATGAAAAATGTTGATGGCAGCAATGATGATGATATCGATAAGAGTAACAATGCCAGCGGTGATGACTATGATGTGACTACGATGCAGTTGGCAATGACAATCAATTTAATGATGATAAGGAGTAGGAGAACGATGATTATAATAATTACAACGTTAAGGTTGAAAGGGTAGTCATGTTGGTTATCAGTCGTGGGATTGTTTCCTGAGCTCCTCACGTGGGCTGAAATTTGTCGATCTCAATCTGACTCCGAGGGTTTTTCTCCAGAGACTGTCCTACCTCTCACGTTGAGATCTGAGCCATCGAGTGATTAACCATTGGCATCTGGGCAGGAAGAATGGGGAACCACTTCCTTTGCAGTTGACATTAGATAAAGTATTATTATTTTTATCGTTGTAAATTAATAACATCCATAATATGTTATTACATACAGGAATGTTCATCGCTATCATCATCAACAATCAATAACTTAGTATTACAAACTTTGTACGGTAGAATCAATTTTTCTCTATTTCCAAAGATTGCAATTAGTGTGACTCGTTGTAATAATTGGTATTTAACATGCATACAGTTTAACCTTTCTGCTATTGAATAACCAGGTACGTGAGATTCTCGGAAGAAGTCCCAGAGTGTTGATGGACATCAAGGCGGGTAATCCCGTTATCCTGATTCCACGTTCTTCTAAATCGTGCGACATGCTAGTTGCTAATCTTGGTGATCTTGCCTTGGTAAATAGCTTCATTCATGAGGGGGATCTTGGCACTGTTTTGCACCAGCAACTCTCGAAGAGGGTGAGGAAGACCACGTCAACAACATCCACAGGTTAGTCAATGGTAATAATCCTTTACAACCTTAAGTAACTGAAGCAGCCAAATATTTTAATACTAACGGTAATATTGAATACTTAAGTTTCACATTTTTACATAGAAATTACAGTTTTAGTATAGATTTCAACAATTAAGAGTCTTTGATTGTCTGTAACAGTGGCTCACGTATATTAACTTCGTGGTTATTACTGTGTCTGTCTAAGAGTTGTATTAAATTTGTTTAGTGCATTCTTTAGCATCTTATTGCTACCTAATCACTGGCCAGACGGCATGGACAGAGCTCATGTTACCTTTGGGCTGCGGCTAGAAAGCACAAATGTAACATTGACTAATATTGCTGCATTAGATAAAAATAAATAAATGCTTTATTTAACGTCAATTGTGAAGGAAGTGGTTGCGAATTCTTCCTAGCCATAGGCTAATATTTAATTGCTCGACGGCTCAGATCTTGGCGTGAAAATTGAATTTGCAGAGGGAGGAAAACCGGAGTACCCGGAGAAAACACCTCGTAATCAGATTGAGATCGACAAATCACAGCCCACATGCCGAGCCCACGAATCGATCCCGGGTCGTTGAGGTTGGGGGAAAGGGGGACACAACTAATGATCACTATGACAACCTAACTCCCCAAACGGTTTTACAGGATTAGTAAAAGTTTTAAATAAATACATTTCCACTTTTTATCATCCTCAGTCAGAAGATGTTCTTAAATTGTTCTAAAATTTTCGGCCACGTTAGACCTCACTGTTCCTATTAACGTTGTTCTTATAAACAAAAAGGGTGCAGAAACTTGAGACTACGCCAGACTTAAAGCCTTTTTAAACGCCTTTTTTAAAACGCCTTTTTTCAAAAGGATATAGATACAGTAAAAACTGCAACTTACTAAGAACCTATATTTGTAGGAGTATCATCTAAACAAGTTCTTATACAAATGCTAGTTAACAGACTTTTAGCCAATTTAGGTTCTTAAATTGGGTTCCTAATCATTGATAAAGAACAATTAAAACAAGTAAAACACAGCCTATACTTTTTCTTTCCTTCATTTAAGAAATAAAACATTTTTTCTGTGCCTTCATAGCGCTATGAAAACCGAGCTGCACGTTTGGGAGAATTCGAGAGCTGATCAGTGAAGCACGAGACGCAGTCGAGTGCTTCAACGATCTGCTCGAGAA
>JAOTRI020068710.1:0-16858 GCA_028564885.2 Zoanthus sanctaehelenae
GAGGTGGTGGACGAATGGGAAGGGGAGGAGGTGGTGGACGAATGGGAAGGGGAGGAGGTGGTGGACGAATGGGAAGGGGAGGAGGTGGTGGACGAATGGGAAGGACAGGAGGAAGCTGACGAGAGCGATGATGAGAAAGATCAAAAGGTGAATAACAAAGAAGAAAATGAGGTCGACGAAGATCTCTTAATCGACGAAGAGGGAGACGACGAGGATGACGAGGAACATGTCTTATCGTACGGTAAGCTCCCTCAGAGCCCATTGCATGTTTTAGTTCATATTAGTAGCTGTTTGTTCGATGTAAGCCCTTAACCCTCGTAGAATTAAGGGATATACTTCCTCTGTGATTTCATTGTTCACTCATTCTTTACAAGCCCTCGGCATTGGAGGGGCATCTCCTCAGTAGAACACACAATGAAGTTATATATCTTAGCGTTAAATCAAGGAGAATATCTTGCGAGGCTGGAACTTTGGCAAGTAAAGCTTTTCTTCCTGTTTATTTTAGATTCTTGTAAAACTCGTTAAGCATATAAAATGCTAGCTAGAATTGAGATATCGTTTACGCTGTCATCCCTCCTTTTTATGATGGATAATTTTCATCTATCTCTTCTTCGTTTAAACTCCGGTGATAAAAGAGGAGTCGAATATGCTAATACGAGATGAAGAAAGTATATAACAAGCGATTCAGTCAATTCTAACATAAAGTAATCACCGCCGTAAAAACAACAACGCAGATGTTTCCAGTTGATTTACCCTTTCTAAGACCAGGTAAGAATTTGGTCCGCCTTATATACTCGTCCGCTTTTGAATTGTTTTTTGCTGACAAAAATATCCAACAGTCCAACAGTTAAAAACAAACTATCAATTTAGTGAAAGCACAACGATATCAGTAAATGCAGCTCATGGAAATGCGGTCTTTGTCAAACAGTTCTCCAAAGATATCTGCATGAGCAGACATAACTAAATGCCACTGAAATTAACTGACCAGCAAAACAATTATTCTTCATTTGCAGGATACGCAAACTGCATGCAATTCTGCAATTCATTTTGAATCCATTAAATCCTAACTTACTTACTATAACTAATTACCTACCAAAACATTGCGAGATTATATAAGTAAAACTGTATCAGAAGGTAAGAGGAGAATTTCGAGAGCACCAATAACAGTATAAAATTATAGAATACTCAATCAACGGACAATGCTATATTTTATACCTTGTTCCTACTGTTCCAGTTTGCGCAAAAAATTAACGATAACTTTTTGTAATTTCAGTTATTTAACTACATTATTCTTACATGCATCAATACTTATTTCTTACTTGCTTACGTTTTTTTCTCATTTACTTTTATAAATTTTTAAACAGAACAAATTGCAGCTTTTCCAGCAACTTGGAGAACAACGCTTGCAAGGTGAGAACAACGTTTTGTCACGATTTCTAACTCTTTAAAAACAAAATACTTTGTCCAAAAGTCATTGTAAAAGCTTTCGCCATACCTTGACATGCCGCCAGTGTTGACTTTCTAATGTCACGAAAATTAACTTTTTTTTATTAGTATTTACATTTTTTACAATTTCTCATTGGTAAACAGGACCACGAAAATGTTCGGTTATACTGTACACCATCTGTGTTTAAGTATGGAGTTGTCTTCAAACCTTGACTGAAACGTTTTTGTTGCGGATCAGTTTTTGGCAAGGCAAACCTATCGCCAGTCTTCTTGAACTGGCGTAATCTCGAAAGTTGCCAAGAATTTTTTAAACAAAGGGCATATACTACACGTGTGCGTTCCTGCTTAGAATATGCGTCCTGTGTATGATACTTATTGCATCTTCGAAAATATTGTCGTTGTTAACTAGAATATTGTGCAACAATTGTAGCACTTTTTAAACGCATGCAATGAAAAAAAGAGAAGCTTAAAGAAAACATTTTTATTTTTTCTCCGGATTGAACTGAAGTGAAACCTGTGGCCTCTGCATTACCGGTGCAGTAGGTTTGACCAAGTGAGCTAGTATAGTTCCTCTACTTGATAATTCAATGGCGTCCCCCTGATCTGAAGTTGGACAGGCATGCAAAATTTCGTTTTTTGTCTAAATATTTGGCTGTTACTAGAATTTTCACTTAAATTACTTTCATTTTCCTTTTATCAACAGAACAGCTAAAGCTTACTTGCGAGACCGGTTTGGATGTGAATTAAAGGAAGAACATTTAAAAACAAATGCTAGTCGACGAGAAAGAGCGGTCCAGCAATTGAACTTAGGAGAACTGTGTTTGCTGAACAAGATTATTAAGGTCACTGAGGGGTCAGCTTGACGTGACATAGTTACTATTTGTTACAAGTGTGACATTTAACATATAAAAGAAGCTCTGTAACAAATGTGTATGTAAAAAATGTTACTTAAATTATTATACTAACAACAGGGATGTCATAAATCCGTCTATAGACTGCTTTCCGTCTTTTTATAATTCCCCTCCCGCCCCTTCTCACAAAAATCCCTCTTATTTATTTTTCCGCAATATTTTTTTCCGCCATAATTGTTCTTATTATTGTTCAAAGCTGTTGGTTTTTTTTCACAATATTATATAATTTAGATTATATATCATAAAATGTGTTGTTCCATTATTGATGGTAATTTTCATTTCACTGAAGTACATTTGCCTGAGTCATCTAGAAAGAACATTTATAATTAAAATGTGTAGATTTTAGTAAAATCTACAAGGGTTAAATGTATATTTTGTGGACATCTGAGAGGTGTTTTGGGGTTCTTTATTGATGAAAAACGTCTGAGTCCCTGGACATCGCCGGGGCTTCACTGCTGGATCTTAGACGGTCCCCGGACCCCTTGCCCAATTTCCTTCCTTTTCAAATTTAGCCGATCACATGCCTGTAACAAGCTCTGGCCAAGCTATCGAGCACCCTGATATTTCTTAAATTTTTTAATTCTCTATATATGTAAAAATGTATCTGTTAAGTTTCTCTGTCAGATTTTCTAGAAATCAAATAGTGAGAAAATCTTTCATTAAACTCGGTGCGATTTTATGGAGTTCCATTCTACACTTTTTTAAAGCCTTCATTTTATGTAGTTAGCTAATCATTGTCAATTTTAACTTCAGTTTGCTGAGCTACCAACGCGAGTCCGTCACAACTTTTATACTATGATCCTCAAAAAAATTTAATATCAAATTACTACTTGTTCGTTATTCAGTGTAATGCATGAAGATGTAATCGTGACGGGCTACGTGTTATCAGGGGTTTGTAGCCAGTTCCAAACACGATTTTTTGGCTGGCTGGCTGGCTGGAAAGTTAAGGATGATTTTGTGAACATGTAGTAAATTGATCAGCGGTAGTGAAGTGATAACCACATGCGTAGGACACGCTTTTACAGAGCTCATGACTGACCACATGCTCTATTGAGTTTACAGTTGCTGGATTTGGTTTACCGATTTTTGCTACAAAAGGAAAATATTTAAAAACTTTCACGATCTCAAATTACTAATTTAATTTTTGTTGGACGTATTCATCAAAGTGATCGACGTTTTCGCGACTTATCTCGAGAAAGTCTTCAGCTCTGTTACGTGCAAACTCGTTTGACATTTCATAAAGTCTTTAAAACAGCTCTTGCATTAAAAATTACAAATGGAAATTTTTAACATTAAAGAGAAACAGCTATGCTTCTTCCCAGGTCAAATATATTTTTGATCAATTGAAATTGATTGCAATCCAAATTGAGAGGGAGCTGGAGCTAAGTCTTACTGTCAAAACGAACAAAATGGCAGCAGATAGAGATCTTTGGGTTTTTACTCAATTTAGGAGAAATTTGTGGCTGGTTCGGGGTAAAATAGATAGAGACGGTTTACCTAAAACAAGACAATGGACAATAGAAAAGAGGAACAACTATGTTCTTTCTCAGGTCAAATAAATTTTTGATCAAACGAAATTGATTGCAATCTAAATTGAGAGAGAGCTGGAGCTAAGTCTTACTGTCAAAACGAACAAAATGGCAGCAGATAGAGATCTTTGGGTTTTTGCTCAATTTAGGAGAAATTTGTGGCTGGTTCGGGGTAAAATAGATAGAGACGGTTTACCTAAAACAAAACAATGGACAATAGATGAAGTAAGGATAACTTTTTTTTATAAGTTCGAATCTCGGGCATCCCGGCTATCGCCCCTAGTTTGTCTCCGAGTACAGTCAGAATTCGCTCGCTCGAAGAACAAAACAAAATCAAACGATATTTAAGGCAAGGTATATATGTTTAAATTCATCATGAAGAATTATAGTCGGTCTGCTTTTTAAAAATTGTTGAAGAAGTGATTGAGGCTTATGAATACGAAGATTGCACTAAAAATTTGTTATTTACTAGAAGGATATTATAATGTAATGTACTGCCATAAAGTTAGGATATCATATGTAATCTGACGGTCATACACACACCGTACTCTCTATAACCCTTATTTATTTAGAAGTAACTAATTCAGTAATTGATTGGTTCGATAAAATACATATAGCCATCAACGGCTCACTTGATAGTGTAATTTTGATGTCAGATGCTTTTTGAATATGTTTTAAAAAGTATCGTCCAACGCTAAAAATACAATACTTCACAATTAAAATACAGAAATACATTAACGACAGTTGCGGGGTATTTTTTGATTATTGCTACTTTTCTAATGGTCCGTCCCCTATACAGTACATAAGCGCAGGAATCTGTCGCGGTTCGGTCAAAAAGTTATCAAAATGTCCCCACGCATGTATGTGTTGCAGTCATCAATTTTTTTAAAAACACAAAATCTTTGAAAGAATTTCCGGAAACGGGTGTCAAACTTTCTTTCACGATGTGTTCATCGGAAAATTTGATTCCAGTCTCTTCTCTATCAACTCCTTTTGGGGTATAAGTCACAATCAACACACTGTCATCACCGCATTCTCTTTGGTTGTGACTTAAACGGATACTCCAAAAGGAGGTGATCGAGTAAGGACTGGAATCGAATTATCTTCCAAACGGGAACGAATGGTTGGCGCCTCACCTTTGCTTTGGCGGAAAAAAAATGCGAATAAGAATATAAATAAAGTGATTTATCTTTACCAATTGTAACCGGTCTGCTTTTTTAAACGTATTGAAGAAGTGATTGAGGCAATTAAAACTTATGAATACGATGCTTGCACTAAGAATTTGTTATTCACAAGAAGGACAAATTGTTTAAATAGCAGCGAAAGGTAATTAAATTATAATATTATGATGTACTGTACGACCATAAAGTTAGGAAATCATATGCAATCTGACGGCCATGCACACACCGTACCCTGTATAGACTTATTTAGTTAGATGTAACTAATTGATTGGTTCGATAAAACACATATATAGCCAACAATTTTGAATTCAGATGCTTATTTAAATATGTTTTAAGAAATATCTTCCAACGCTAAAAATATAATACTTTACAAAAATACAGAAATATATTAGCGACAATTGCGGGGTGTTCTATAATTATTGCCATTTTTCTAATAGTTTGTCCCTATACCGTACAAGCGCAGCAAATCTGTATGTGTTGCAGTCATTAATTTCTAAATACAAAATCATTGAAAGAATTTTTGGAAATCGCTGTACATGTCAAACTTTCTTTTACGAAGTGTTCATCGGAAAATTCGATTCCAGTCCCTTCTCTATCACCTACTTTTGGAGTATCCATTTAAGTCACAACCATGGCCCCACGGGTCAGAGGGACTAAGCCCGTACTGAAAACCCTTAAAAAAAGAGTGAGCCTGAATGTTAGCAGCCCTGGGCAGCTGTTTCAACCTTATTGGGCCTCATCAACACGACACAGCTAACAAACAGGCTCAGATTCCCACAGAAAATACAAAACAAATTAGAAGCGTAACGCTTGTGGGATGTGGCTGTTTGTTAGCTGTGCCGTGCTGACGAGGCCCAATAAGGCCGAAGCAGCTGCCCAGGGCTGCTAACATTCAGGCTTACTCTTTTTTTAAGGGTTTTCAGTACGGGCTTAGTCCCTCTGACCTGCGAGGCCATAGTGCCCTATTTAGTAGCTGCATCATTACCAGCACGCATGTGCAACACATTTATATTTTATATTCCAGCCACATCCCACAAACGTTACGCTTCTGCAATTCAAGTTGTTTATTTGTGGGAAAATCTGAAAGATTTATAACAGCATGATAAATGTTACATTTAAACTTTTCCAGTTTTTCTTTTACATAAAAGCTATTGCCCGGGCGTTACTTAACTCAAAGTGCATATATATGACACGGATTTTTTTCGGCATTTTCTCGATGTATTTGATACCTAAACAAGACGGCTGGGATAGCTGTTTACGCGGGATTCCATCGGGAAAGATAATATACTTTGGAAAATGCAAAGGAACACTTTGCGAGTATATGAATGATGTGATTTTTTATGAATTGTGTTACTGTGACATTTTCACGTGGCTTCGTTCCCCAAGAGCCAATCAAAAACGCTGTTAGTTTCAGTAAAAATACTGTCTTGCGGCCTGTAGTTCCCAATAAGCGCGAAGAACCAATTACGGACGCAGTAAGTTCCAGTAAAATTACTATCACGTTTTGTTCAACTTGAGCGTCGATCGAACCGAATTTATAACGCGATATGCCACAGGCATCCCGCGTAAAAAGAGGAAAGAGGGGAAGGAGGTTGGGTAAAATCACTTCGAGCGCTAGGTATAAGCCTGAAAAAATGATTACAATAATAATGCAAATTGAACTTCTACCTTCGAATGACAAATAAAAAAAAAACTCCTGCAGCCGAAAAATATGTTCATTCCCTAGATTTTAAAGATCTGTCCCTTACTTTAGTTGGGTACGTAATTGCAGTGATATCATCATCACCATCATCATCATCATTATCATCATCACTATCATCATCATCATCATCACTATCATCATCATCATCATCACTATCATCATCATCATCGTCATTGTCCTCATCCTCATCATCACCCTCATCATCACCACCATCATCATCATCATCATCATCATCACTATCATCATCATCATCACTATCATCATCATCATCATTATCATCACTATCATCATCATCGTCATTGTCCTCATCCTCATCATCACCCTCATCATCACCACCACCACCACCACCATCATCATCATCATCATCACCATCATCATCATCATCATCCTCATCCTCATCCTCATCATCATCCTAATCATCACCACCACCACCACCACCACCACCATCATCATCATCATCATCCTCCTCCTCCTCATCATCATCATCATCCTAATCATCATCACCACCACCATCATCATCATCATCACCACCAACACCACCACCACCATCATCATCATCATCATCATCACCTTCACCATCATCATTAATCGATTCTTGACGTCTGCTTGAGACCACTGTCGAGATAGAAATGATGTACACAAAATTCGTTTTTTAAAATTCCATTGGGGCCAATGCCAATTAACTTTTAGCGTTAACTTCTACAATTAAAGGCACAGTTTTAAAACTTTAATTTGTCATAGGATTATTTGGAATTATAATCTATATTTTTACTAGTTGAATATAGCAACAAGAATTTTACTTTTTGTGAACAAATTAATGTAAATAAATTTTAGATGAAATAGAAAAGTTATTTTTAAAATTATCATTATTTTTCAAAACATATTGAACGTTACAACAATCAGGACCACATACTACCTTTCTATAGCAGGAACAGTGATAGGAGCAGTTCTGAAGTAATTAGCGTATTTAATCACGCTTCAGTATAGACATGCGAAAAAAAGATCGCACAAACATTCCAATCTGGCCAAAGGCGGAGATCACACTGGGAACCTTATGGTAGGAAGGCAGAGATCTTACAAACTGCGCTAACCACATCCACCTTTTGAAACTACAAACTTGAAACAAACTAAATGCATTAAACTAGGTTAATATACTTACAAGAATCGTTTTCCTGTCTTTCTCCACCAGAACTTGATGAGAATTGCAGTGAGGGCAATAAAAAAAATAATATTGATCATGTTCGTGGGAGTTGTATGTCGATATCCTCCTCGGAGTAACTCAATAAGCAGATGTAGATATCCCCAGGTCGGCTCATCTTCTATGTCCTTCTGGAGAGGATATTTAATAATTATTCCTCGGGCCCGAATAGACTGTTGACTCAGAGACCATAAAGGCGAGAGGAATAATTGTTTTAGTACAATCCAACTAGCTGGTCAAAAAAATATCGAGACAAAACATCTTTCGCTAGTTAAAGCTATTGTTTTGGTTTTCAAAGCCGGCGCTTTTCGCTACTAGTGGGCTATAACAAATAGCATAGTAGTAGCTCAACCAATCAGAACGCAGCATTGATAATAGACCACTAGTTGGATTTTACTAAAAATGTATATTTATATTCTTTAAAAACGTAAAAATGAAACGGAAGATCCTTCAAATGTTTCATTACACTGTGTTGGACTTACAAAAAATTTACAGGATAAAAACTACACGCATTTTTCTAATAAGAACAAGTAAATCTTTCCAAGGCTCATTGTTCTAAAATGTTCGATGATTTCAGCCTCAAGACATTGCGAAACGACGCGCCTCTCATTTTAGAATATATAAGAAACACAGCGAGACTTTGTGTGTTTAAAATTATGTTGCTAATTTATGAGTTTTGATGAATACTGAAGTCTTAAGATAATTTGGAACCTCAACCTGAAATTGTTCTTAGATTGTTCATAATTTTCGGCCAATCTGAGACTCATTGTTCTTATAAAGTTGTTCATATAAAAAGCGTGTATTCGGTGCCTCAGCCTGAGCTTGTTCTTAAACTGTTCTTAATTTTCGGCCAATTTGAGCCGTATTGTTCTTATAAAGTTGTTCTTATAAAAAGCGTGTATTCTGAGCCTCAGCCTGAGCTTGTTCTTAGTTTTCAGCCAATATGAGTATTATTGTTCCCATAAAGTTCTTCATACAAAACGCGTGCATTCGGAGCCTCAGCGTGAGCTTGTTCTTAGTTTTCAGCCAATATGAGTCTTATTGTTCTCATAAAGTTTTTCATATAAAAAGCGTGTATTCGGAGCCTCAGCGTGAGCTTGTTCTTAATTTTCTGCCAATTTGAGCCTCGTTGATCTTATAAACTTGCTCTAACAAAAAAGCGCGTAAGTTGTCTTTAATATAAAGTGAGTGCTGGGAGTACACTAATATTTTGCTGTAGTGACATTGTTCTATTTTTGTCATTTAATGTATTTACACTCCAGTGTACTGTTACTGTTACTGTAAAAGGGGAAGAATAAATTGGTATGCGTGAACGCAATTAGAGTGGTATTCATTAACCGAGAAAAACCTTTATGTTAACTTCCTTCAACGCTTCCTTAGTCATTGTCGTTATTGCTGAGCAGTCTTTTCTTTAACAGTTTCGGCTCGGTGAGAGCCCTCTTCAGTAAAATGGTTGAACTTCCAATCTACACATTAATGTGGTCGTTCATGCTTGTGCATGTGGGATAATGTCTAACAACACAATACTACGTCCACATAACGTGACATCCCATATGCACAAGGATGAACGACCACTTTGATGTGTAGACTGGAAAAGTAACCTTTTTACTGAAGAGGGCTCTCACCGAGCCGAAACTGTTAAAGAGAAGACTGCTCGGCAATAACTTCAATGACTAAAGAAGCATTGAAGGAAGTTAAGATGAGGAAGTCTGTGTCCGCCCAAATCATGAGACTATCATTAAAAATACTTTAAAAACTAGCAGTAATCAAAGATTAGTGAAATGCGTTTCATGCACGGTAGATTTAGTCTAGTCCTGGAACTTTTTTCGGCTCGGGTAGCCTGTGGTAGCAAAGCCATATACAGATCTACTACCATTAAAGCTCTTAGATAGCACAGTCATTATAAAAGGAGAAATTCCATATCATCGATATCCCCGAGACTAAGAAAATTCGTAAGAAGATATTTAACTTAAAAAACGGCCAAAAAATACAAATAGAGACCTTTAGATCCGACTACGAGAACGATTACGAGTACGAGATTTTGCGCGCGCTCGCGCTCTACCCAGCAAACTCGTTGTCGAGAGGACAGCTTTTGCTTGAAATCCGTCCTGTAGACAACAAGTCTACTGGTTAGAGCGCGCGCGCGCAAAATCTCGCACTTGAACTCGTTCTCGAAGTCGAATCTAAAGGTCTCTATCATTCACTCTCGGTACGAAAAACAATATTCTTATAAAAAAGAGCGTACTTGGGGTATCTGGGAAATTTTGGAAGGCTGCATTCTGGTGCATCTTCAGGACCTAAATGTTGTGTTTCTCTAGTTGTAGATAATACAAGTCGAAAGTCAAACAAATGTTCAAACACCTGCAAAGCCAAGGATTGAACTTGGGACCGTGAAGCTAGAAGGCAAAGATTTACCAACTGCACCAACCAAAAACGCTGTTCTTATTTATACTATATTTGAACTACGAAGAAATGAGGGAAATATTTCCTTACTCACGCGATAAAGGCCGTAGAACTGTAATAAGCTCTCCAGAAAAGCTGTATCGTTTCGTCTTAGAGTAAAAGGTGTATAATCCTTGACATACTCCCTGCTCCACCACGCTTTCTCACTGGAACAGGAGAAGTGCGATATAGTCAAAATAATGCCTCCTTAAGACGTTTTTTTTGAGGGGTCTTCGCTACACCGTGCACAACGTGAACAACGGAATCAAAAACAACAATGGTTTCAAATAAAACACAATTCATCAATAGCTCCGAAAGGAGCGGTTTCACAAAAAACACCACTCACAACGGGGAGTGGGGGGGGGTGGGTCTTCGCTACACCGTCCACAACGTGGACAACTGAATAAAAAACAACAAGGGTTTCAAATAAAGCACAATTCATCAATAGCTCCGAAAGGAGCCGTTTCACAAAAAACACCACTCACAACGGGAAGGGGCGGGGGGGGGGGTCTTTGCTACACCGTGCACAACGTGGACAACTGAATCAAAAACAACAATGGTTTCAAATAAAACATAATTCATCGATAGCTCCGAAAGGAGTGGTTTCACAAAAAAAACATCACTCACAAACTTACTGCGACCCGATCGATCTAATAAAATCAAATTGAAATAAGCCGTTAAAGCAGCTCGCGCAATTTCAGGTTATTGAAAAACTCACTCATCCAAATTAATTTCAAATTGAACTCGAGACCGTATGATTACCTATACTAATAAATCTATCCTGTGCAGCCTAGAATATAAAATATAAATGTTAATGTTTTCATTAAAATAGAAATAAATGAAAGGAAACTAAAGTATACTAGCAATAACCATAGATTAGTGAAATACGTTTCGCGGTAGATTTAGTCTAGTCCTGCAATTTTTTACAGGCTCGGGTAGCCTGTGGTAGCGTCCTACCACAGGCTACCCTAGCCACAAAAGGGTCCAGAACTGGTTTTAGCGCATGCCAAAATACAACTATCACCATGCCACACGCAGCCACATGAAATCGAGGTCGAATGTGTCGTCCCAAGATGGCGGCCAAAAGCTCAAAACGGCTGGGATATCATTTCCGAATCCCGCGGGACATCCCGAAACACACCTGATTAGAATGCGTTCTCCCTCGTCGAACGCAATAAAATAGAAATAAATGAAAGGAAACTATAGTATATTATATCATTTTTTCTAACCTTGACTGGAAAACTGCCTTCCACAAGTTTGAGTTGTTCAGGGAGTAGTGATATGTGTACAATCGAGTACGAATATACTTTGGTGGTGAATCGGGGAATGGGTTGACTCCCATCAGATACAACACGTCTTTCTTGCCGAGGATAAGCTTGTGAAGCAGGTTTAAGAACCAAGGGTTGGCAGTAAAGACCTCTAGAGCTGCAAACCACATCTGCCAGTCCAGTCTGGGTTGGTGAGGAGCTGTCCATAAAAAAGAAAATATTATATTATTTTTCTGCCACGCTGCTTTGTTCTTGCTTCAATTTAACTTTGTATATTGACTGATTTATGAAAACGCAACTTCTGCTAAGTGGCTGTATATTGAGTTTGCCAAAGACATGAATTTATGTGACACCAATATTTAAAAACATGTCGAAATTGTCCCTTATAAAGAGAGAAAAACAATGAAAATTTTAGTTTGAGACCAGGCGAAGTGTCCGTATGTCCGTAATAGCGAGCATCCGTTATAGCAAGAGCTGTTTTCATATATTTCTTTATGGTTTCAGCCGAGGATTTTTCTTTTGTCCGTAATAGCGGGAGTTGACTGTAAATGGATTTTTTGTTCAACGAAGTTCTTGTATACTGTAAAAATAGGATAAATTTCAAATTTCTAATTCAGTTAAGTTTAAACCCTGAGACAATCAACAGTATATTGTGAGTATTATATATTGAGGAAAGGAAGTGTTTACAATGATTTTGTACAAACCACACTGGATTACTATATTTCAACAAATAAATCAGTTTAGTATTTTTAAATTATTATAAACTTTGTTCATTTGCAAGTACAAATTAATTAGGTGGTAGCATTGTAAAAACATTTAAAACGTGAAGTGTAACAAAGTTGAAATTTTTTTATAAAGTTAATTTTAAAATGTTGTTTTAAGCAGCTTAATGAGTTTTTATAATATAAATTTTTATAAGTTCGTGCTTCCGAAAAACGTGAGAAATGGCAACAGGCATTCTGGTTGGCTTGTTACAGAGATTCGGATATATTTAGGGGATTCTTGTCAGTAAAATAAAGGTTTAAATAGCAATAAAATAAGGCTATTTTAGGGTCTTTAAGAAGAAAGAAACAAACGCAGCTAATATTTCTATCACTGGTATTCAAATGGGAGCAACTTTAGAATACCCCGACACTGCATGGTTAATGTATTCTGCGCATTTGTTTTTATAGAACGAGCAATGCGCAGAATGAATCACCATGTCATTAAAGGCAGTGTCGGGATATTCTAAAGTCTAGCTTTCAAATGAAATGTTTTACCTCATTGAAAATAAAATATTAGAGATCTGAAGGCACTGTCTAGAATGTATTAACGTCAAATCAAGTGACGTAGTGAGGATCTCAAACTTTGCAGGTCCAAGGCCGAGCAAGCGCCGCTGTAGGTGCTGTAGCCCGAATGTTTTTAGGGAGGTCCGGAAATGCTTTTCCGAGAAATATTTAAATTTACGTTACTGCGGCTTTTTATTAATTATAACTAACATTTACTATTGATTTAATGAAAACTTAAATTTTGTTTCATTTCAGCTTCAAAGGCAACCTACCAACAAACGGGGGAGGAGTGTGAATTTCGCCAGGCTTGTACAAAAAATTGTACTCCTTTAAAATGAAAATAGGAACAGTTAACTATTAGTTTAAGTATTCGTGTTTTTATTAAAATATTCAATTGCTAGAGATTTCAAACATTCTGAACAACTGTACAATATAAAATTAATGAACGCGTTTGCGCAAAATATTACGATTTGTCAGTAGCGAGGAGATTTATCATTGAAACGAAGCCGAATGTTAAAGAAACAGTTTTCGAATTCACAGGAATTTTAAACGTGATCTCTGAGATATCAAAAAGGCCGACTAATTAGGTGAGCTACGAAGCTTTAAAAAGTATTTAATGGTTAAAATTATACGTTTGTTTCTGATTTTATTGCATTTAAATTGGTTTACTTCAACTCAAGTTTATCTTATTATTTCGAGGGCGCGCGTTTAAAATTCAGTTTTGTTAAACGTGCTTTCTTGACAGAAATTGTTATGAGCCAGTTTTAACTATATAAGGACGCTACACGTTTATAAAAAAACGTTAACACCGTAAAAGTCGTCTTTTACCAAAATCTAGTCTCATATTAATTTACTATTATTATTATTATCATTATTATTAAAATTATTACTATTTATTATTATTATTATCATGAATGAAGGTAATACTGTAATAATTAATCAATATATGTCCGTATAAGTTCTGAATCAGATGAACGCGCACGCATCAAGTTCATCTATGATGTCACGTAACCCAGTTAACGCGTCACAATAATGTTTTAGCAAACACATTTAAGAAACTTTGCTGATTAACTGTACTTTCTAGACGCTAAAATGGGAAACTGTTTAAGATATCTCTATCATAGTTCCGATGAAGAAACAAAGGCAGATTCTGAAGACAAAGAGACAGTAGAGGAGCAGGTTCCAGAAAAGCACGCTCTAGCTTCTTGTGAGAACAACGCATTTTTGAGCAGAAGATCGGAATGTAGCGCTTTGCCCTCAGTGGATATAAATTTACCGGTGCTAAAACTTATAAACGAACCAAAATTAAACTTCGAAATTAAAGATAAAGTAAAACCGGAGGCTGCCAATGGAGACCCTCTTACATCAAAAGGGCTCGAGACTTTCTTTTTCCAGTCAAGTTCCACTTTCTCATCTGAGCAAGATGCAGAAGTGAATGACAACCAGAAGGCTGGAGCAATTTCAACTCCCAAACATATTTATAAGAACGCCGCACCATTGGCAACAAAAAACATTGCAGAAAATTGCGATATTGCCAACGAAAAGAAAAGAAAGTCAATGAGACAAAAACTTCACCTGCCAAAGATTAAAATAAGATCTCTTGGTAAGAGACGGAAAGATCTCTGCACAGATAACATAAATACTGGAGAAGCGCCGCTAACACAAGGCTCAGACGGCGAATGCGAGATGCATCACAGGAGGTTAAAGCCCCTTGGCGTTGTGCGTAGCGAAATACCAAATAAAGATATGACGGTGGACGATGTGTCCATCCTCGTACACCAGAGTACCCCCAGAATGCAGTGCTCGTCATCACAGGAAGGAGAGGATCAAAATGAGGATGAAGACTCAGCCCAGCCCTCCTCTCTTCCACCATCATTGCGCCCACCAACGTGGAAAGTAATGTACCAGCGGCTGATCAAAAAGAAGGAGGTAGCAGTTAACAAAACGCTGGAGGACATACCAAAACCAAAACAGGAAAAACATGGCGGAGAAGCCCGAGTGCAGAAAAGGAAGAAGAGAGTGCGCGCAAAACAGAACACTTCAGCAATCGAGGAGGATGATACAACCAGCGGTCTTCCCTTGTTCACAGAATGTGACGTGTTGCCCTCGACACACGCAATTTTGGTGGAGGTAGAGGACACGGGTTACCTTGCCTCTGGAGAAGAAAGCGATTGAGTTGCGAACCGAGGAGCTCCACGAGAGTCCTTGTGTGAAGGCCATGAGCGAGACTTCCCCGTTTCGTCAAATAAATGTAAATATCGAATTGAACAAACAAACTAGTTGAGAGAAAAGATACTTTGTAAATAGATCGAGATTCCACTTAGATAGTATAGTTAAATGAGAATATTTTTCGGAATTTATCAAATTAATTGATGCAAATCAAATAAAAGTTTAGGAACTGATTACGTTATATGTTGTTGATTCCTTTTGCTACTTTCATTCAGACAAAAATGGAAACCTTTTCTCATCTTAGAAGAAAGTTACGAAAACATAAATAAGTATTTCTGGGAATTGCGCAGCGCATCCATTAAATAATTGATTGATTGATTGATTAAACAAGTGTATGTTTGAGTCACGTGGGAGTACAATTTCTTTTTTTAGTATTGCAGCGCTTCCCTATTATTTCGGGTTTTTTTTGCATGATGGCAATAAACAGAGTAGCTACAATACTTGTTACTTTCCAAAGCATCTTCAAGCTTTCTAAGGCGCTTCACTTTGAATTGCCATTACTTAAAATATATTGACGATTCCAGTTTTTAGTTATTTCTAGATCTGATAAGGGTAGCTTAAAATCGCTACTAATAAACTATATGCCAACCTTGCACTCAGACTCATTTCAATGACGGGAGTGAAACAGTTTTGCAAATTGAAAGATTTTAGATTGTAGCAGTGGAGTAGCCAGGAAGGGGGAGGGTTCCAGGGGTTCAACAACCTCCTCTCGAGACCAGGAATGGGGAGGGTTCCAGGGGTTCAACAACCTCCTCTCGAGACCAGGAACACCCCACTTAATTCTTGTTGTCCTATTTTTTAGTGACTTATCCCAACAATTGTTCATTTTGTTCTATGCTTATCATACAGAAAGCGAATAGAAATTACATAATCTGTTTGCCTATTGGGTATTCCCAAAATCTTAGTATAGCTGGTAATAGGACCCCCTGGCTACGGTCCTGCGTAGTGAGAAGAATTTTCGAGCTGACATTTTATTCTGTAGTCCGTGGGAGTAATTCGAGAGAAATAGGAAATGATTACACATTGATGCAAAGCAAAATAACGTAAAGAGACAGAAACGTAAAAAACAAGAAAAACAAGAGAATGAAATGTGTGAGAAAAACAATTGTTTTATAAAAAGATAAATGAACAACAGAAAGTTACAAAAAGAAGTGAAACGGTCGTTTATTCCGAGGGAATTAAGAGTGCCCAAAGCGTGAATTAGTCGCATCTCCTTAGTTTAGACCGAATGAGTGAAAAGCATGATATGACTCATGTTCCTAAGAAGATAATATGTAATAAGAATAGTGCAATACTCATAATTCGCCAAGATTAAAATATTTAAAAATCAGGTAAAACAGGTAAAATTGATTCGTTTTAAAAACAACTAAACGCTTTCCAACTTTTTAGTTCATCGTCAAAGTTGCAAAATAAAAAAAAGTGCAATACTTGTGGGATGTTCCTTATACGATAACTATCAAGTACGACTCTTCAACATAGCATGTCTAACAAGATAATAAGTAACAATGAAAGTGTAATACTTGTGGGATGTTCCTTATACGATAACTATCAAGTACGACTCTTCAACAGAGCATATCTAACAAGATAATAAGTAACAATGAAAGTGCAATACTTGTGGGATGTTCCTTATACGATAACTATCAAGTACGACTCTTCAACAGAGCATATCTAACAAGATAATAAG